>BQNB010031339.1:0-54071 GCA_026074375.1 Tanacetum coccineum
TTAATTTATCCTTTTTGGGGCATTCTCGGAATTGAAATGCATCTTGTTCTATGATCCCTAACAGTTATGGAAATAATGAAAGTCAAAATAATATTATTAATATATAATAAAAAAATGAAAAAGTTTTAGAAAAATGGGAAATAGGGGTGTTTTATAACTTGTGATTTCTTAACTCTCTCCACAAAAATCTTTGCTACTTTTCAAAGGTTTAGTTTGGGGAAGTTTTGAGGTATTTGGTTATAGAGCATATAATATTGCGTGAGGACACGCAATCGCTTAGTTTGGAGAATTTTGATATGTGTGAAAACACATATCCGTTTTATATAAAAAATAACCCTAAAAAGACAAAATTGTGCTTTAAATGCTTGAATATTGCTTGTTTTGTCTTTGTGATTGTGTAGGTACTGATATTGCAAAAATCTCAAGAAAACGGTTAAAACCGGACAAACACGGACACGGGAACGGAAGAGCACACAAAGAGCCGGGAGAATGCTATCAAAAGTCAACATTGGTCAACTCAAGTCAACCTTCAGTCAAACATGGTCAACACAAAAAGACAAAATCAAAAATTCCCAAATCAGTCCCTCAAAGTTAACCAAATTACAAAAATAATCCCTAAACCCTAACGGTGTTAACTCTTATAATTATAAGAGTTAACACCCGTTAACTTTCTTATAACACAAAGTCTAAGCCCGAGCCCAAAAACTTGCCAAGCCCAAAACCCTTATAAGCCCGAAGTTATAAACCCGGGTAAAAAGAAAAAAAAAGTTAAACCCCTGATATGTGTTTATTTATACATTAGAAATGACCCGAAAAAGATACCACGAGGTCAAAATCAAGGGGCAAGTGCAAATTAAGGGCATGGAAGGGTAATTCAAGTGGCTAAGTACACGTTGGCAGAGTATTACATCATCTCTCATTCTCATTGGCCAAAACCCAAAGGGAATGACACGCGGTTCTGACAACAAACACACGAGGAATGAGGATTTTACACTAAAACGCTCACGAAAGAAGCACAGGAGTGTCACATCACGGATTGCCACGCTGGCAATCCGTATGAGCTAAGATTTGATCTAACGGACCCCAATTGAGATCCAATCATTGGAAAAAATAGAGGTCAGGATTCAAGGAGCGTGTGAAGGACTTGACACTCTATAACTTCTCCTGGCAGCTATAAAAAGACTCTTTCACTCTCACATGATCATCTTCCTTTTTTCTTAAAAACTTTTAGTTTTCAATAGCTTATGTAATTTTTCAGTTTAATGTGGGAATATCTCTTTAAACTTTTGTAACTTTCAATTTCCAAAGCATTGTAATCCGTTTTAAGTTTTAATAAAATCATCATTTTAAGTTTTCATAAGCTGTGTTACTCAATAGCTCTTATTACTCTCAAATGTTTGTGCTACTATTCCAAAAGCTCTAAATAAGCTCTTTCTAGCTCTTTCAAGTCTCCAAGCTTGGAATTAAGCTCTAATAAGCCTTAATATACTGAAACTTTAAAATCAGCTTAAAAACCCTTGCTATTTGGATTTTTGACTTATGGAAGATGAGCTTAAAATGGAAGAGCTCATATGGACTTATATTGGCTTATTGACAATAAGCCAGAGCTTGTAGATTGCTCAATTGAGCCATTAATAACCTTTGTTTAGCTAAGGTTCTAGTAAGTATTCATTTAAGCTTTCCTGTCTTAAATTTCTTAGTATAGTTTAGCTTATTTTGCTTAATTGTTTGCTTAATTGTGCTTATTATTGTTTCAATATGCTTATTAAAGTAGTTTAGATAATCTGTCTTTAAGTTCAGTAGCATAGATATTAGTTTTCTTAATTTTGTCTCTTAAAATACTAAAAATCCAAAAATAATAGTTTAGCTTATAGCTTATTAGTTTGGCTTTTTGTCTGCTTAGGATTGCTCATTAGGTTGGTCATAAGCTGCTTATTATCTGGTATTTAGTATTTGAGCTTTTAATTTCATTTTAATAAGCTTATATGGATATGAGTAATGTTAAAGGGGTGTTTGCCATAGCAGATTTAACCACAAGTTAAAACTGCTAGTAGCCAATTGGTCTTTGGAAATTAATTTTAATCTCTAATCTAAGGTTGCTAGAGTAGGTTTTATGAGTTAGTTTAGAGTTAATCATATTTTTCATAGCTAGTTAAAACTAGCTCAAATCTGTTAAGTCTATCTGGCTTTATTAAGTGTTGATTTTTTAGGGTAAGTGAATTGATCTAGTTGCTCTTAGTGTGGTTTTAAAAAGTGTTAGAATGAGTATTATTAGGACTGCATTGAATTGGAGTTAGGATTTGGTCATTTTGCTTGCTTACTGCATCAGTAGCTCATAAGGGCATATAGTCATTTTATAGTTTGATTTTCAGTAGGTTTTAGTCACTCTTAGGATTTGAATTTCATAGTTTAAGCTGTCATTAGGTCATTAATCAACTTTTTCAATTTGCTTTTCCAAATTAATCTCATTTGCTAATCTGAATTTAAGCTGCAAAATGGCTTTTTTTCTTTCTGAAAACCAAAAAAAATAAACTTAGCTGGGTCTGAGTTGTACAAGCTGTTTTCAATCACCTTTTTCAATAAGCTCTAGTTTTCAAAAGTTGATTTAAAAAGCTTTTTTAAGAAGACTTTTAGCTAGTCTTTCAGAAAAACCAAGTTCCATTCATTAAAGTTCTTGTTTAGTTGCTTAATTTTAAGCTCAAAAGTAGGTTTAATGCTGTATGTCACATTTGCATTTAGAATGCTTATTTCTTATTTTTTTAGCTTTATGCTTCTTGTTTTTGCTTATTCTAGCTTAAATCTGCTTATTAGGATAGTTTAGCTTAATTTTGATTTAAACTTAGCTCAATTTAGTTTATTTGTTCTCTTAGTTTAGTTAAAAAAGCCAAAAAAGAGTTAAAACAGTTTTCTAAGCTTATTGTTTGTTCTTTTTGCTTATTTCTTGTTAAGTTTTGCTTATTAGCTTAGATATAAGTAATGAGTAGCTTATTTAGTTTTAATTTCAGCTTATTTACAATTTTAGCTTATTTAGCTTAGTTAAAAGCTTAAAAATCATTTTTAGTATAAACTGTCGCCTTATTTAGCTTAATTTTGTGCTTATTTTAGAATTCTAGACAAAGTGTTTTCACAAAAGTTACTTATTTACAACTTTGGTTTTATAAGTTTTTTTTTTAAAAAGGGGAAAGTGGAAATCGGGGGTGAGCAAGACTCGAACCCCCGACTTCAACACTTTCAACCCTTTATAACACACACCACACACTCCGCTACCAACATGCCCTGGGGTCTTTTTCGTTATAACCTTGCAACATTTATTTCTTATACACATTTAGTCCCTTTAGCTCTATAAGTTGTTTTAGCTTATTACGTAGCTTATCCAATAAGCTGAGTTTACAAGTCTATTTTTCCTAGGTTCTAATTAGTATAAGCTCTTTTCTGTATTTTTTCTAGAATTTTTTACGATATTTAGTATTTTTAAACATTTATTTTCATTAAAAACTTTAAAAAATCATAAAAAATAGAAAAATAATCAAAAAAATATAAATCTTTTTTAGAAAATTTTCTTTTATCATAAAGTTTATAGGAAAATTGGTTTTGCTTTCGTAGGGTCTAATTTGCAAAATTTCGATTTTTAAAGAACGGGATTTGCTCCCGTTCTCGTTTTTAGTGTTTTAAAGCTCATTTCAACTTCGTTTTTGTTCTAGTTTTCTTTAAACTTAACTTTTATTAAATAGACTCATTTAAAAAGAAAATTTTAAGTTAGGTTTAATTTTAGAAATTTAGAGTTTTTGACCTTCGTTTAGGGGTCCCGTTTTGCATCTTTAGTTAAAATTTGGTTTCCCGTTATTTGTCTTTGTGAAATCGAAATATCCATAACGAGTTTTAAATGCAGTCTTTGGAATGTCACCCTCATGCACTCTCAGCTGGTGGTATCCGGACCTAAGATCTATCTTAGAGAAGTATTGTGATCCTTGAAGTTGATCAAACAGGTCATCCATCCAAGGGAGTAGATAACGGTTCTTAATGGTCAACTTGTTCAACTCTCTATAATCAATACACATCCTAAAGGAACCATCATTCTTCTTTAAAAACAATACCGGTGCTCCCTAAGACGATGAGCTTGGTCGAATGAAACCTTTATCCTGGAGTTCCTTGAGTTGACCCGACAACTCCTCTATTTCAGAAGGCACCAATCGATAGGGAGATTTCACGGCTGGCATTGCTCCAGGGACTAACTCAATATGAAATTCGATTTCTCGATTAGGTGGTAACCTGATAGGTCATTCAAAAATACTTTGAGATAGTCTCTAACCACAACAATCTCTTCTTGCTTTTGTTCCTTAGTCTTAGCACTCCTTAGATGTCTCATTTTCTCTTTCGGTCTTACTCCTATAACTCTAAGTACTTTGTCGTCCGGTAGTGGTATTCTAACTATCTGCTCGTGACAAATTATCTCAGCCTTATAGTTAGACAACCAATCCATTCCTATAATCATATCAAAACTCCCATTTCCAAACGGTATCAAGTTTATATCAAACACGTGACCTTCTATTTCTAGTTTGCAACCCTTAATAACCTTATCGATTTCCACTAGTGCCTGCTAGCTATCTCAATCTCATAACTAAACCCTAAATTGTTAGGTTCTATGCCTAACAGAAGTATGAAAGTAGTGGAAACAAAACTATAGTCGGCACCAGAGTCAAATAAGGTTGTGGCATAATGATTGTTTAGAGTGAACGTACCCGTCATGATGTTCGGGTCCTGGCGAGCCTCCTCTGCTCCCAACATAAACGCCCTTCCACGTGCCTGGTTACCATTGTTCCCACGACCCTAACCCCCATTAACTACCACGACTTGGTTCTGATGGTTTCCCCTGGCCTTTGAGCCTGATTCAACTTAGGACATGCTGCCTTGATATGATCGATACTACCACACTCGTAACAGGCCCTAGCAGTTGGGTTTCTAGCATTGATGGGGTTCACATTCCTAGGCACCACTCTATAATCTTTAGCAAAATGTCATGGGCGGTTACAGTTGAAACAAGTGCGACACGATGCTCTAGGTGGATGGTGAGTGTTACAGATGCTACACTTAGGTAACATACTCGTGTTCTCTCTCCCTACAGGGTTGGTGGTTGTGGCAAAGGCATTTCCAGTCCTAGTCCTTTTGTTGTCATCTCTCACATTCCTATCCTTGCTAGGTTCCCCTCTATTTCCTCTCTTCTCAGGGTTCTTTTTTATTGATCCATTCCTAAAGGCTTCATCAGGAAATGTGCCAGCTATCTGCACGGCTTTTTGGATAGTCTTTGGCTCCGTTGCTCCCACCATTCCTTGAATTTATGGAGCAAGGCCATACACATACTATCCTCTTATCTTCCGGTGTTACTAAGTGAGCACTAACACTATCCATACTCATGAAACCATCAGTAACACACAAAATAAATGGCCACCCCAGTCCATGAACGTGATTCCACAACTCAGTTTCCAACTTTCGCATCTCATTACTCGGGTAAAATTCCTCTTTAGTCAAAGCCTTGAAGTCTTCCTAAGACATACCTACGACGGCCTCTCGACCTCGTATGTGGATTTGAGAGTTCCACCACGTGAGATCCTTACCAACAAATAAACCAGCAGTGTACTTTACCTTCAAACTATCCCTACACCCACTCATATCCTGAACTGACTCCATCTTCTCTATCCAACGGGTATAAACTATAGCTCCTCCTATACCATCATACTCCTTAGGGTTACAAGCTAAGAACTCCTTATAGGTACAACCCCTACTAACATCACCCCAGATGTTGTCATTGACGGCATTGCTGTTTTGATTCCTACCATTTCCTTGACCTCTACCTTGGTCGCCTACTTGGGCTACAATAGCGGGGAGTAAATTATGCAACTGATGTGCAATGATGGTGGAGAAGTCGAGGACTCTGTTAACACCATCATTCACCTCACTACCCTGACCACCTACTTGGTCACCTTGACCATCAATCCTACCATCACCTTGATCACCAGAACGACCTCTAGTCCTACCACCACCTCTACCAGCTCGTCCCCCCTTTCCCTCCTCATGTGCGTATGCGGCAAGCAGGCCGCCAGCACTTCGAGTCAACATCATTTTTGTGGCATTAAACTACATAGGGAGAACTATGGGTAACGTTAGGTAGGCGGACAGTCAACACGTATAGGTAACCTAATATCCCAATATACTGAAGCCTACTACGTCCTAAGTGGTCACCACAAAACCGATTTTGTTCGAACGCTCATACAATATGCGTGAGTCGAGATACGTTTAATATACGTATGTCCACCGTATTTATACCCGTTTACTTGTCCTAGTGGTACTTTAGTAATTAGCTCACACATTTCAGATGAATGCTTGACTAATGTTATAACCCTAGTAGCAACATAAGCACTGTTAAAGCGGAACACCGTGCACAAAGCGATCCTATAATCAACTAATATAAGGTTCCTAGATAAAGTCCTAGGCCAAACACACCATAGTACTCTATAACCTTGGCTCTAATACCAATATGTCACACCCCGACAACGGCGAAAACACGAGAATGTAACATAATGATCAATTCAGAGACACAAGATAACATAATAGAGAAACGAAAAATGCATTAATGAAAGTGTCATGATGACCATCAACCTCAAACAACCTTGAGTGATGTCCTATCCAAGAACACAACACATAGTCGCCAATTATTAAAACCATAAGCCTACGCAGAGGTCCACACAATCTTATCTCTTAATCCTCAGAAAAACCAAATCCATAACAAACATCAAATGCAAGAATCTCTAAACAAGATTCCTATGGATTCTCTAGATAATCTGCACATGCACCCATACCTTACAGATGCATTAACTTGTACACCTGAAAATGATACTGAAAACGTTCAACAAATAATGTTGGTGAGCTCGTAGGTTTGACCTTAAACCCAGTTGTTGTGCCAATCATTTAAACAGTAGACAATATTGCTATAATAGACGATGAATATATGTCCAACAACACCCATGACATAGCATCCCCCGCTAATCAGGTGTGATGACTAGCAATCCTCCTAGTCAACCAAAACCAACATATACCAATGCTCTTGGAGCCGCAACTCTGATATGTCACTTATGCACCTAAAGGGCCTACTAGTTGGAGCACTATATTAGGGTAGGACCACAACCCTTGCATGCCAAACACAGTACATGCAAGTAAAACCACAACCCTTGCCATGCCAAACACGGTACATGCAAGTAAAATCACAACTCAAACCCTTCCATGCGAAACTCATACATGCTAGTAATATCACATTCACATATATTCATATAGTCAGTCATAAGACGATAGTTGTCCTAAAAACAAAACCATATTTCACACACTTCAGAAAAACAGTTCAAAACACATTTGAGTATCATTTTCCCCGAACAGAAAAACAGTAAAAATAGGGCTACGAGAACTCACCTCAAACAACTGTCTCCAACAACAAACTTACTATCACACAAGCAAATGCAACGACGTCCGCACATGACCGAGTCCAGTTAATGTCCCATTTTAATCATTCATTTCCAAAACAGTTTTCAGGTATGATGCATAGAGGTTAGATGATTGTTGTACGATTATCTTAAACGGTTTAATGGTGTGATGGTTGACGACTTAACTCCAACAGATACCATATCAGACCCATATCTTAGTATAATATACTTATACTATTTACGTAGAATAGATAAGTTATATAAGTAAATATTTATAATAAATAATTATAAATATATTTCGATAAGTCCATTTGGTACACTTAGTTACCATAATTATATCGTTTATACCATACAAAATGGAACGTTTATGTTCGTTAAACAATTTAGAAAAGTTTCGAGAAAATTTATATTTTTTGTCTTTTAGTCGACTTATTAAAATAATAAAATAATAATATTTTATTATTAAAAATAAAAATCACGTTTTAAGTAAAAATTCTAAGTATAAACTTTTTATGAAATTTCGGCATGACTTCTTGACTTTAATTTATATACGTTTCCCTAAGGTTGTTAAACCTTTTTCAAAAATTTTCTAACATTTCGACACTTTCTGACCAAATTCCAAAAATCACCTTTCGCGACGTCTACCAAAATACTTTCTCAAAACGACTTTCAATATAACTTCACAACCATATTTTACTATCCAAAAGTTCATCAAAACTCCCAAAATGACTAATTAATGCTTATTGGGCTTTAAGGCCCAATAAGGATCCATTAAGGATTTTACATATCCAAAACACGTTCTAAGCTAAAAACCAAAGCCCAATATCATATATAAGCTCAAATCAATAAGTAAATAAGTAACCCGGACCACAATAAACCCTAAATAAGCCACGGCTCACATAGGGCTTATTGGGCTGTGAGCCCATAAGCTCCAAAGTCTAATTATTCGGCTTAAAAAATAAGCTAATAGGCTACGTATCGTAGTTGGTTATCACCATAAGCTATAATAATAATCCACAAAAATACGACATACAAGGTAAATAGTCAAAAACACCTCCCTTGTGTGTCTATTTCCAACCATAAGCATATAAGCCCAAAATAAGCTCATTCGAGCTTAAAAATAAGCCCAAATAAGCCACATACAAAATAAGCTACAAAGCAAATATATGTTTTTCAACCATCACGAACATAATATCAAAACTAACAAAAACTTATCCTCTTTTTATTTTATTCGAACTCCAAACGCACCCTATATGTCCATTTATAAACTTTTCGCTTTCGATTTTAAACGATCGGGCCGTACAACTAACATCTATGCATCACTAACAACCCAAAAGGACAAGTAAAATTTAAATTTGAAAGACTTACAAAAATGGTCTTCAAAATATATTTCGACGCGAACCGAACAACCCAAACGTTGTTTAAATGCTAACCCGTGCACTAGAATCAACCCGGAAGTACCTAAACTCTCATGTTTTAATCAAATTTCAAAAAAATGAAGTTTGTGTGTGTGGTGAGTTCGGACGAAGCAACAAGAGGAGAGAAAAGAGAACTTTTTGATTTTTGAAAACCATGAACTATGTGTGTTTTGGAAGAATACAAAGGCATATGTACTAAAGTTGGGTCCAAAGAGCTAAAATTAAGCCACCTTGTCCCCTCCCATACTCGAACCAGCCAAAGGGTATCCTAAGAGGTATCGGTTTCTTCTTTTTGTGTCAGGATCACTTAAAAACTCGTAAAACTCAATCGTAAAATATTCTCCAAAGTTACTTAGCATTTTTATTCACTTTAAAAATACTTTTCCAATAACTTGGAGTATTTACTCGATATATTTCCACATTATACTTTTCAAAAACTTATTTGGACATTAACGGAAGTGTCAGGACTCGTTTTTCAGCATTTCTCGAAATTCACGGATCACCTAGCCGGAATATAAATAACACAATAATAACCTCTAAAAATAATTATTATTCATAATAAACCATAATTTCCACCATTCTCACAAAAGCACCACCGTCAACACGGTACAATATTCTAAATAAACTGACAGACGTCAAATAGTTGAAGGACTAAATTAGAATATTCAAAACACAAAAAGGGCAAGGGTTACACTAGGCAGGCTCGGGAGGCATGGTCACATTCCATTAACTGCAGCAAGGCAGTACATGCTGAGCTCCAAGCATATCGAGCACATGTGAACACACATGATATTCAGATTCAGACACGAGATACTCGCATCGGATCACTAGACACTCTAGTTGCGACATTGGTAGCTCAGACTTCGTCACTTCAGACACAGTTGACCGCTTCTCTTGGACGTATTCAGGCACTGAAGGCTAGAGATCCAGAGCCACATGATGGGCCAGCTGATGCTGGTAGTAAGCTTATAGTCTTTGTATCTTTGTATCTTCTATCCTATATAGCCTCTAGTTTTATGGATTACTCCCTGCTAAGCAAACGAAGGATATTTTGTTCATCATCTAGCTATCTTATATGGCATGCTAAGTATTATGGGTCACTCCCAGCTAGCATTTCCTTAGGACCATATTTTTCATTTTGTATCTCATGTACTAGTCATTTGTAACCAAGGATTATCATGTATGTATCAAATTTATTATGAATGAGTGTCGATTTATTTATATCATTGTTGATTTCACTTCAGTTTTATATTCACTATGTGTTGTGATCCTCATTTTATTTATTATGCATATGTCATGTTGCGTTTATGATTGTAGGAAATCCAACGTGTATTATATTTTCTTGTGATTTTGAAGAAAATGCCACCAAAGAGAACCACCGCAACCACTAACCCTATGACCGATGCTCAAATTAAGGCACTTATATCATAAGGAGTTGCTGATGCATTGGCAGAAATCGAAGCAAACAGAACCAGCAGAAATGGCGACGACAGCCATGATTCAGGAACTGGCGTAAGGAGACAGGTGTCTGTTGCTTGTGAGTGCACATACACTAACTTCCTCAAATGTCAACCCCTAAATTTTAAGGGTACCGAAGGAGTTGTTGGTCTTACTCAGTGGTTCGAAAAGATGGAATCCGGTTTCCCTATAAGAAACTACACAATGGCATGTCAAATCAAGTTTGCTACTTGTACTCTTCAAGGAAATGCCTTGACGTGGTGGAACTCCCACGTCAGGACTGTCGGTCATGATGTTGCATATGCAATGACTTGGAAAACTTTAATGAAGATGTTGACCGGTAAGTATTGCCCAAGGGGCAAGATCAAGAAGCTTGAGATTAAACTGTGGAACCTAAAGGTGAAAGGTACTGATGTGGAAAGCTATAGCCAACGTTTCCAAGAGTTGGCATTGATGTGCTCAAGAATGTTTCCCGAAGAATCGGATGAAGTTGAAAAATATGTCGGTGGTCTTTCCGACATGATCCAAGGAAGTGTGATGGCGTCTAAGCCAAAGAAAATGCATGATGCAATTGAGTTTGCAACCGAACTGATGGATCAAAAGATCTGTACTTTGGCTGAACGTTAAGCGGAAAACAAAAGGAAATTTGAGGACACTTCAAGTAACAACCAAAACTAGCAGCAGCCTTTCAAAAGGCACAATGTGGCACGGGCCTATACTGCAGGGCTTGGGGGAAAGAAACCGTACGGAGGATCTAAACCTTTGCGCCCTAAATGCAACCACCATTATGATGGACAATGTGCTCCTAAGTGCACCAACTGTAAGAGGATTGGCCATCTCACCCGGGACTGTTGAAGCCAACCTGCTGCTGCCAACAACAAGAGAGCCTGAAGGCACGTTTGGTAGAGAGAAATTCAGAGAAATGAAATGAAGCGCAGAAATCAATTCATAGAAAAGAATTATTTGAGAAATTCAATAAAAATTCTAGTGTTTAGTAACACCAACAGAATTGACTTAAGAAATCAAAATTTTTGTTGATAACTAATGAGATAAAAATGAAAAGTGGCTTTCTTACAAACTTTTTTTTGTTAAAAATGATAGAAATACCAAAATGAAGAACATTACTGAAACTTCAGTCGTTACAACAATATCCAAAATCAACGGACACTTCTTTAGCGATTTCTTTTTGGAAAGGCATCAATATATTAGCACAACAAATGAACATACAAAAATACAAGGCATCCATCTTCCATAATCGAGCCGATTAAATGAAGCGAGAACCAAAACTTCCTCGATGGTTTTTCTGGATATTTCTAAATTCCTATCGATCCTAATGATCAAGAAAAAACAACATTCACATGTCCCTTGTTGGGATTTATTGATTTGATGATACAAAAAGAATGAAACAAAAGGGTCTAGTTTGACATTATGGAATTCTAGAAGATGGAGGATTCTAGAAGACTTGCTTAAAAATATAAAGATCAAGATTAGGAAAGATTTAGTTTCCTATTACAATTAGATTTCCTTTGTAAGTCTAGATGGACTCTATATATAAAGAGATCCCTAGACATTGTTTATGTATGTGTTTTAAGGTGTTTTAATCATGTTTTAGGAAAACACCAACGATCTCACCACTTGAGATCGTTTTAGCCTTAAGGTCAAGGTGTCTTTAATCCCTATTACAGTTAGGTAACACGTTCTATCATGATCAAATAGAATTGGGGTGATGTATGAATGTAAAAACCTTGTTTCATTAACATTTTTTCTTGTTTCTTGTTCCGCTGTACACATCAAACTTTTTCCGTGTTATTTTCGTTCTTATAGATACTCAGATGAGTTTTTATAATGATCTCCATGCATTTTACTTCAGTTGTATATCTTACTGTGTGTTGTGATCTCATTTTATTTATTTTGCATATGTCATGTCGCGTTTATGATTGCATGAAATCTAACGTGTATTATATTTTCTTGTGATTTTAAAGAAAATGCCACCAAAGAAAAGAACCGCCACAACAACCACCACCACACCAATGACTGATGCTCAAATTAAGGCATTAATTGCCCAAGGAGTTGCTGATGCATTGGCAGAAATTGAAGCGAACAAAACCAGTAGAAATGGTGATGATAGCCATGATTCGGGAACTGGTAGCAGAAGGACAGAGCGAGCTGCTCGTGAGTGCACTTACAGTGACTTCCTCGAATGTCAACCCCTTAATTTCAAGGGCACTAAAGGAGTCATTGGTCTAACTCAATGGTTCAAAAGGATGGAATCAATCTTTTACATAACCAACTGTGCTATTGGGAACCAGATCAAGTTTGCCACTTGCACTCTACTTGGTAGTGCTCTGACGTGGTGGAATTCCCACGTCAAGGGTGTTGGTCATAATGATGCTTACGGAATGACATGGAAATATTTGATGAAGATGCTGACCGATAAATACTGCCCTAGAGGCGAGATCAAGAAGCTAGAGATCGAGATCTGGAACCTAAAGGTCAAGGAACTAATGTTGCAAGCTATACGTAACGTTTCCAAGAATTAGCATTAATGTGTAGGAGAATGTTTCTCGAAGAATCTGATCAAGTTGAAAAGTATGTTAGGGGACTTCCTGACATGATTCAGGGGAGTGTGATGGCTTCTAAGCCAAAGACCATGCAAAAAGCAATTGAAATTGCTAATGATCTGATGGACCTGAAGGTCAGTACTTTGGCTGAACGTCAAGCTAAAAACAAAAGGAAGTTTGAGGACACTTCAAGAAACAATCAAAACCAGCAACAACCTTTCAAAAGACATAATGTGGCACGAGCCTATACTGCAGGGCCTAGGGAAAAAAAACTATACGGAGGATCTAAACCTTTGTGCCCTAAATGCCACTACCATCATGATGGACAATGTGCTCCCAAGTGCACCAACTGCAAGAGGACTGGCCATCTGGCCCGGGACTGTAGAAGCCAGCCTGCTGCTGCCAACAACTAGAGAGCCCAAGGGGAAAATCAAAGAGTTCTCACTTGCTTTGAGTGTGGAGCTCAGGGGCATTTCAAGGGTAATTGCCTGAAGTTAAAGAACAAGAATTAGGGAAATCAAGCTGCGAATGGTAATGTTGTGGCAAGGGCTTATGCTATGGGTACTATAGGGACAAACGCGAACTCCAATGTTGTCACGTGTACGTTCCTCCTAAACAACCTTTATGCTTCGAGTTTATTTGATACTGGTGCCGATAGGAGTTTTGTGTCTACTGCATTTAGTTCTTTGATTGATATCATCCCAACTACACTAGACTATGGTTATGACGTCGAGTTAGTTAACATAGAATAATTTGGGTTAATACACTTATACGGGGTTGCACTTTGAATTTTCTAAATTATCCATTCAACATCGACTTAATGCCCGTAGAGATGGGTAGTTTTAACATCATAATTGGCATGGACTGGTTATCAAAATATCATGCTGTAATCGGCTGTGATGAGAAGATCGTTTGTATTCCCTTTGGGAATGAGATCTTAATTGTTCATGGAGATGGAAGCAACAACGGACATGAGTCTTGATTAAACATCATCTCGTGCACCAAAACTCATAAATATTTACTGAAAGGATGTCATGCCTTTTTGGCACATGTTACCGTAAAGAAGGCTAAAGACAAGTCGGAGGAGAAGAGACTTGAAGGCGTACCAATTGTTCAAGACTTTTCCAAAGTATTTTCTGAAGACTTGCCGGATATTCCACCAACTCGACAAGTGGAAATTCAAATTTATTTGATACTTGGTGCTGCACCTGTAGCACGGGCGCCTTATCGATTGGGCTTATCCAGGATAAAAGAATTGTCGAATTAACTACTTGAACTTTTCCGACAAAGGCTTTTTAAAGACCAAGGTTCATCACCTGGGAGCTCCGGTTCTTGTTTATCAGAAGAAGCGATGGATCATTTCCCGATGGGCATCATTACCAGGAATAAAAATAAGCTAACGGTGAAGAACCATTATCCGCTTCCAAGAATTGACGATTTATTTGATCAACTTTAAGGGTCGAGTGTCTACTCGAAGATCAACCGGAGATCGGGTTATCACCAACTAAGAGTTCGTGAAGAAGATATCCCAAAGACCGCATTCAAAACTCGATATGGACATTATGAATTTCAATTTATACCGTTTGGTTTGACTAACGCACCGGTTGTATTAATGATCTCATGAATTGGGTGTGCAAGCCATACCTGGATAAATTCGTGATTGTCTTTATTAATGATATTATGATCTATTCAAAGACCAAGCAAGATCATCTCAAGTTAATCTTGGAATTGCTTAAGAAGGAGGAGTTGTATGCAAAATTTTCTAAGTGTGAATTTTGGATTCGCAAAGTATAGTTTTTCGGCCACGTGATTGACAGTAAGGGCATTCACGTGGATCCCGTCAAGATCAAGTCAATTAAAGATTGGGCATCTCCTAAGTCACCAATGAAGATCCGTCAATTTTTAAGTCTTGCCGGTTATTATCCAAGATTCATTGAAGGATTCTCAAAGATCACCAAATCAATGACAAAGTAACCCAAGAAGAACGGTTCAAGTTTAATTGAGGTGACAAACAAGAAGCAGCTTTCTAACTGTTGAAAGAGAAGTTATGCAGTGCACCTATCTTGGCTTTACCTGAAGGACCTGAGAACTTTAGTGTTTATTGTGATGATTCGCATAAAGGATTAGTTGCCGTCTTAATACAAAATGAGAAAGTAATTGCTTATGCATCATGACAACTAAAAATTCATGAGAAGAATTACACGACTTATGACTTGGAGTTAGGAGCAGTAGTGTTCGCTCTAAAGATTTGGAGGCACTATCTTTAAACGTTAAACGTTTATATCAAAACCCTAACTATATGTAATATATACATATAAAATAAATGTACAAGCCTTTAAATCATGTATACAAGTATCAATGCACAACATTTGAAATATCTTTTCCTCCTAAATCAAGTTACAACTTTCTAAAGCCCAATGTACAAGTCAATTATGCATGAAATACAAACTAGGTCGTTTTACCTCCTAAATCATGTTTATATCTTACCACCACTTTAACACAAGGTACAAACACCCAATACACAACTTATAAACCCTAATCCTAAAACCCTAATTCATCTAACCCTAAACCAAAATTATAAAACCATAGCAAATCCGTTACACCCTTAAACTAATTCATAGTTTTCAAGAAATCTGATCGGTTGATAAAACAAAGGAACTGAGAAAAATCAATAGGATCTGGATATTAAGTGAAAATACTTGGTTGTAGCCCTATGTCTTGTGATCATTTTTCCGGTGGAATCAACCCGATTCGATATTGGATGAATTAATTATAGCCGAAATGGTAAAGGTGCGCAGATTCTGCACACCTGTAGTAAACGGTTATTATCTCTAAATTTTTGTATAGTAACCCCTAAATATGTAAAACTAAAAGTTGTAGAGGACTCAAATATCTAACCATGCTCACTGGTTTGAGCTTCACCGGAGTTACGGTTTGTAAATGACAACCATTTTACCGAGACTGATGTTGACTGTCCAAAAACAATCATGTATAAATCAAACCAATCACCCCTAAAACGTCTAGAACCACCATGATATCATCACACCCCCTCACCTAGCCCCCGCCCATAACATTCTCTTCATAGCAGTTGTACAAGTACCTCAAACACATTCCATGGCCACCAAGAAGCTACATCATCACCTTGTTGTTTCATTTCTAGCCAAACACACAAACACCCCAAAATCCTTCCACCTTTCAATCCTAGCTGTTTAGCTTGTTAACGATTACCTATTAGCTTGCTAAAGTCACCCTCTACTTTATCTAACACTTGATCTACCAAGGAAACTTGGTCCTTAAGTGTTTCAAGTACATATAATTGGCATACACATACATGTCTTTCAATCACTCGCACATTCTCACTCTTACCACAAATGGAATTCTAAACACTTCATAGCAGTAATAGAAGATACTAGAGAACGTCCTAAGCTCAAAAAATAGAAGCCAAGAAGCAAGAAAACTGTAGTTTTTGAAACCATTCTCAGCGCGTACGGTTCATAAAAAACATTTCTCGACCCATTTTAGCGAAGTAAGCCTAAGATCTTGTTCTATAAGCTTATAATCTGTATATGAATGTTCATAATACTCTTAAGATCATGCATGAACTCTTGTTTGAAGCTTTGAATCCTCAAACCCATGTGTTTTTGATAAAACCTAAAACGGACCCGTTTCTCGATTTTCTAAACCTACGATTCCGTTTCTAACTTTATGTTACGTGAAAATCTTATTTTTGCTTATTCTAATAATCTATAACCTGCAAATATCATTTAGATTTTTAAAATAAGCTTGCATGGCGTTTTGGAATCGTTTTGTAAATAATTTCCATGCAAGGGGTATATATTGTAACTTTTGAAACTTATAAATATAGGGGCTGGAAATGTCATTTTATCAAAGTTATAACTATAGGTGTCTATTATGTCACTTTCCAAAAGACAAGGTTTACTTTGTACATCTTTTAAACTAGAAGGACCAAACTTGTAAAATGAAAACTTCACAGGGTATTTTTGCAATTTTTCATTCTTAGGTCTGAATGTAACATTTTGAAAAAGTGTAGAAATGTGTTCAACCCTTATAGACGTAACTTTAATTAACGCTTGACGTTTTATCATTCCAGTTATTGAGCAAACGCTTAAACCGATTTATGTTATAAACTATTATAATTCATCATCGATGTGCTTTTTTAAAAAATCCTGTCCCGAATCTATATCGTATCACTATACTAAGGAGCTTCATATTAAGGGGTTTCATCTTGGTATTACGTTCTGACTGAGTTGTTGGGTTTACGATTTAAAGTGCCCTAGCTCCTCAAACGTTACTACATGACCTCTGAATTATGATGGCCCGAACAGTGATGCAATAATTCCATAATAAGTTCAATCAAATGATATACATTATGGGAATAAACATATTAAATCAACTAAGGACTTGGAATATTACCCAGGTTGTGTACGAAGCCGTTACTTTCATTTCATATACTTTTGCCATCAATCAAATTTCACTATACTATTAAGGTGAGTTCATAGCCTCACTTTTAAATCTACTTTACATGTTTTTTATTAACCCGCTAAGGGTGATAAATGCTATAATTTATGAATACACGTGTTTTTTCAATACTATATGCTTTCACTGATATGCTATTACTAACTAGGTCTAAGTAAACTGTATGCTAAAAGACCTCACTATCATGGACCATTAATTACTTGCGAGTGAACGCGAATATTGTGGATAGGCCTATCGGGATTGATGAATCCCGTTTGTGTTAGACGGATAGGAACCATCGCACTATTTTTGAAATCTCATAGGTATATGTCAATCTGCCACACGAGGGCCATTATCATTATCTTATTTCATTGTTGATAGATACACAAGGTCAGTTTGTGTGCCATGAGCTTGAGCAATTATATAATACCACAATGCAATAATATGATTTTCTATAATTCAAATGCAAAATCTTCACACTTATGGGTCATAAAAGAAATCTCAATGTTTATTTATCATAAAAACACTATGGGAATTTCACCAACCTTTGTCGTAAATCTTTTAGCATGTTATCGCAGGTAATTGACATCTTAAGGCATTGAGTGCACGGACTTGTAGATGGCTAAAATTGTTATCATTCAACTTATGTTTCTAGATTTTGGGACCTCTTTTTGTAAAACTCTGATGAATAAATAAATGATAAGTAAATTTTCAAAAATGTCTCTTTTGAATCGTTTTCTATGATTATGACTGTTGTACTATGAAGTAATACCCCAGATTAGCTTCCGCTGCTATATGTAAAAATGGGGGTGTTATAGATTGGTATCAGCGCCATGGTTATAGAGAACAAGGTTAAAACCTTAACTATAGCTACTTTTATTTTTTGCTTCAAAGTCCTCCGTGCCATTCGCAGTTTCCAAAATGTATGTGTAAGAAATTCCATGGTAGTAATTACATAACTATTTATTATTTATATAAATAATAACTTATTGTTTTTTCTATTTGGATTGTTACAGTCATGTCTTCGTCCCCTCATTCTACAATCACTTCATCTGAGATTCGATATGGAAAATGTTTTTTCACTATGAATATTCAAAACTATACTTCAGCTTTGTCAGCTACATCAGTAAGCATTTTTTTAACTCTTTGGAAGATTCTAGGGATGGTATGATCCCACCAACATTCTCACTTTTCTACAATAATTCATATCTGAAGGACATGCAAGCATATGATGCTATTTCACCACCTCAAGCTATTATTGCTCTACCAGCTATTTTACCTCTATCTTCAGTAATAATCTCTACCACAATGTTGTATCTCGAGATTTCTTTCCTCTTGAGAAAATTTCACCACCTAAAGACACTAAGACTTCTGTTTAATCACCCATTTCAGTATCTCCATCTTCATCAATAGGATATTCATCACCGGTTAGGTCAACTACATCACCACCAGACTATCCATTTGATAAGTCTATCTTCGCAGAATTAGATAACTCATTATGGATCATACCGCGACCACTAGGAGAAGAAAACAGTCCTCGAGGGACTCTAGTGAATTACGATGCTTGTCAGGAAAGTCATCTACTTGAAAATAAGGATACCCAGATTCGTCGTCAAGAGTCTTCTAGAAAAAAATCCAAGAACTCAAAAACAACGAAGGAGAACCACTAGATTAGATCTATGTCATTTACAGCTTTCTAGAATCTAGCCACTGGATGAATGGTATAAATAATGACGCTTGTTATGTAAATTATATAGACAAGTTGTTTATGATCTAATACAGTGATGATTCCATTATATCTCGTTGTTTCATAATACCAGTTATTGTATGTTGAGATTTGTCTATACCTAATTATTACTGTCAGAGGATGACTCATATACTTTATCCGAGATTACTATGAATTCTTTTACCATCCGATTTTCATCAACATTTATACACAAGCTCTATTGGCCTCACCTCAATTCCATTATCTCCGTATTATCTCTGGAAGTCTTAAATTTCAAAATTTTCCGTTTGGAAATCCTGCAATGTAATTACCCAAAGAATGATCATAAATCTTTGTGTTATAATTCTTATACCTTAACTTGTGATATGACTATATCATTTTTTGGATTCTTATTCTATGTTATCTTGTATATAGATGCCTCCTAAGGAAACACCAACATCTGAAACACCAGCCATAACTTTGGCTGCCATCCAGCAACTGATTGCTGATGGCATTGCCGTAGCTCTGGAAGCACAAGCTGCAACAATGGCAAGTGCTAGTAATCCCAACAGGAACACCGGACCTACTGGAACTCCTGTAGCAAATAAAACGGGAAAAACTATAAGAGTTCGTAGCATGTCAACCATTCTACTTCAATGGTATGGAAGGAGCAGTTGGGCCTTTTCGCTGTTTGGATCAGACTGATCGGTATTTTCTCATAGCAACTGTGCCGAGGAAAACAAAGTGACATTTGCTACTGGTACCCTAACCAATGACGCCCTATCCTGGTGGAATGCATACGCCCAACCTATTGGAATAGATCAAGCCAATCAAATCACTTGGACCGAATTGAAAAGGCTCTTAACCAATAAGTATTGCCCTCGAACTGAAATCAAGAAAATGGAAGACGAATTTTACAACTTGGTTGTGCAAGGAAATGATCTTAAGACTTACATTAGGAGATTCCAGGAATTAGCCGTCTTATGCCCAAACATGGTACCAAACACCGAGAAACTTATGGAAGCTTTCATCGGGGGACTACCCCAAAGCATTGAAGGAAACGTTACTGCTTCAAAACCTCAGACTCTGGAGGAAGCCATTACCATAACTCAAAGGTTGATGGAGCAGGTAATAAAACACAATTCTGCGCAAGACACCAATAATCACAAACGAAAGTTTTGAAGATAGGAAGAAAAACAACCACAACACAACAACAACTATCCCAATGAACACAACAACAATAACCACTCCAACAATCGCAATAACAACAACTACCAAGATAACCGCAACAATAAGAACCGTAACAATGATTACCACCAATAACAGAATAGAAGACAAGAAACCTTCAGGACTTATGCTGCCACCAATGGGTATACTGGGAATCGTCCCTCATGTGAAAGGTGCACCCTGCATCATATAGGACCTTGCACTGTCAGGTGTAAGACTTGCAACAGGGTAGGTCATCTGACCAAGAACTGTAGAAACAAGAGACCAATCACTGAAACAACCCTACAACCAGTATCCATAACTTGTAATGCCTGTGGAGAGAAAGGGCATTATGCAAATCAATGCTCAAAAGCAAACAACAGGGCCACAAGGGAGCCTACTTACTAAGAGACAAGATTGCTTTTGTTCGCTTTAGGATTTCTAACCTAGAAACAACTCTCGAGGATATTCAAGTTCGCCATCAGTTATATATGAAGGATCTTTTGAAACCCACTTCATAAGTTTAAAAACCCCAAACAACCAAGCTCTTTCCTTGTTCATTTTATTACTTTTTATTCTCGAATCCTACCACGAGACACTCTGCATATGGGTCAACACTCGTAAAGTTTTTGGTTGATGTTAGATATGTAGATAAAAGTTATCCATGATATATAAAGTGTAATTCGTTCACCTTGATGTCTGATGATACTCGTTTGTCAATCCTATTAGTTCTATTATATTCAACTCTGAATACTCGCCTCATACCTTTGAAACACTTATGCAACAACAAAGATCCTCGACTGATAATATGGGCATCAGTGCAATTATTGTCTCATTATTCTTCTCATTGCTTTTTATGATTCTGAAAAATCATATCATCTTCTACTTAACACCGTTTTGATATCATGTTTTATGCTTAAATAGGATGATTTATAATCATCTTATTGAAATGAATTAGGACGCTTCTTTATTTGAATAAGGAAATTATAAATCACCAAACTATAATATCTTATTCTTAGTTACAAGGATTGGGACGCCTCTGTTTGTAAATGAAAAATTATAAATGAGTAGGCTTAAGTATGGCATTCGTACAAACAATTTTCTTTCAATCCGTTTGTACAAATAATTCCTTTTCTTCATTTAATCATTATCATTATTACCTTCATACAATTAAGTCTCTAATCATCATCTGTTCATTTCCAAATCTGTATCCAACATGAGTAGCAACTCTCTTACAATTCATAATCATTCCTTAACTCCGACATTCAACTAAATCTCGAGATGAGATTTCTGTAAGGGAGGAGGACTATAACAACCCGAATTTTCGATCAAGAAATATCTATTATTATATTATGATACACATTTGTATCATTAATATAATAGGAAATTTTTTGCTTTATTACATTCTATTATGTAACATTGTTTACATAGCAAACTAAACAAGTTCACACAACCTACTTATGTCATCTATATCTATATTTATATCATATAAACATCCTAATATGTCAATTCTATATCTTAACATCATTATTACCAAGTACATTATCCATTTAACATACCATTTGCAACGTTATATCAAAACAGGCTTTAAACGTTAAAACATTTTATATCAAACCCTAATATATGTAATTATACATATAAAATAAATGTTACAAGCCTTTAAGCATGTATTCAAGTATCAATGCACAACATTGAATTCTTTTCCCTCTAATTCAAGTTACAACGTTCTAAAAGCTCAATGTACAAGTCACTACCTTGACCACCTACTTGGACACCTTGACCATCAATCCTACCATTACCCTGATCACCAGATCGACCTCCAGTTCTACCACCACCTCTACCAGATCATCTACCCGTTCCCCCTCCTCGTGATGCGGCAGCAGGCCGACCAGCACTTCAGGTCGTCATCCTTGGCGGCATTATCTACACGAGGGAGAACATGGGCAACGTTAGGTAGGCGGGACGGTCAATACGTATAGGATAACTTAATATACTATACTGCGCATAATACGGTCCTAAGGTGTCAACACCGATTTGTGTGAACGATATTACTAAATACGCGTGAGTCGTGATACGTTTATAACTACGTTGGCCACCGTATTTATACCCGTATCCTTTCCCAGTTGTACTTAGTATTAGGCTCACACATTTCAATGATTGACTTATCTAATACGATATACTATATAACCACATAAGCACGTATAAGCGGAACACCGCGCACATAGATCCTACAACGCAACTATATGAGGGTTCCTAGGTTATAGTCTAGGCCAAACCACCTAGTTCTCTATAACCTGGCTTCAATACCAATCTGTCACACCTTGACATAGGCTGAAACACAGGTATGCGACGAAGAATGATCAATCATAACACAAGATACATAATAGAGAAAACTAAAATGCATTAATGAAAAAGGTCATAAAGATCATTCACCTCAAATACAGATTTGAGTGAAGTCCCAACAAGAACACAACACATAGTCGCTAATTATTACAACCATAAGCCCATGTAGGGGTCCATACTAGGCTTAAACCAAATCCTCAAAGTACTCATATCTAGAACAAAACTCAAACAAATCTTCCAGAAATACAATCCATACATGATGCCTTAAAGTCTGCTAACAGGTATCACAATCCTACTGATCATTTCCTTCACCTGAAAATGATACTCAAAAACGTCAACAATAATGTTGGTGAGCTCGTAGGTTTGGAGAAAACCCAGTCGCTGTGCCAATATCTCAAACAGTTGGACAATTGTGCAATATGACAATGAATATATGTAAACTCAATCTCATGACTTAGCATCCCCGCTAATCATGTACCATGACCTAACATCCCCGCTAGTCATCAAACCAACATATACCAATGCTCTTGGGGTCGCAACCCCAAGGTCATATGTACCTAAAGCCTACCAGCTGGAGCTATATATAGGGTGGAAGATCACAAGTCCCACACAAAAGTTCCACACAGAAAGTTCCACATAACATATTCTACCAAAACTCATGTCATTCACATAGCAGTCATAGGCACATAACATTGTCCAAAAACAAAACCACATTTCGCACAGTTCAAAAAAAAGTTCCACACAACATATTCTACCAAAACTCATGTCATTAAAAAGTGGGGCTACGAGAACTCACCTCAATCAACAAACTCAATGTCACACAAGCAAATGCAACGACGTCCGAACACGTCCTAGTCCAATTAATGTTCCATTTAGACGATCTATTTCCAAAACATTTTTCAGGTTTGATGCATAGAGGTCAGATGCGCGTTGTACGGTCATTCTTAACGTTTTCAGTGGTGTGATGGTTGACAACTTAACTTCAAAAATATCACACTTCCAACTCATTCCGTAGCATAATATATATACTTATACTATTTAATAATATAGCAGAGTAATATAAGAAAATTCTTATATTATATACTTATAGATATACTTTGGTAAGTCCATTCGGTACACTTGATTACCACAAATTAATCATTTATATTATACGAAATGAAACGTTTATTTACGTTAAACATTTTAGAGAAGTTTCGTAAAAATACATTTTTCGTCTTTTAGTCGAGTTATTAAAATAATAATATTTTATTATTTTATCAAAAGTAAGTTTTGAGTAAAATTCTAAGTATAGACTTTTTACGAAATTTTGACATGACCCATACGTTTATACGACATTTCCCAAAGGTTTTAAAACCTTAATCTCAACCTCTTTTCACAATTTCACCATTTTTCGACTAAACCTCGAAATCACATTTCGCAACGTTCATCAAAGTTTATTCTCCCAAAACGACTCTCAATATTATTTCAGAGGCAAGAAAACTAGAAAACCTCGGTGCTGAAGATGTGGGAGGCATGCTGATTAAAAATTTAAGAGAATCAGACAACCTCATAAAGGAAAATTTGGAATAGCGTGCTGACAGAACGCTATGTTTGAATAACAGAAGTTGGTTTTCGTGCTATGGTGACCTAAGGGCTTTGATTATGCATGAGTCCCACAAGTTGAAATATTATGTTCATTTGGGTTCCAATAAGATGTATCAAGACATGAAGAAATTATATTGGTGGTCTAACATGAAAGCCGACATTGCCACCTATGTTAGCAAGTGTTTGACGTGTTTAAAAGTCAAAGCTGAACACCAAAAACCATCTGGCTTGTTGGTACAACCTGAGATTCCTCAATGGAAGTGGGATAATATCAATATGGATTTTGTCACCAAGCTCCCAAGGACGCCAAGTGGATATGATACCATATGGGTAATTGTAGACCGACTTACCAAGTCTGCACACTTCTTACCAATGAGAGAAAATGACCCTATGGACAAATTGGCAAAACTATACTTGAAGGAAGTAGTCATGAGACATGGAATACCAGTCTCAATTATTTATGACCGTTACCCTATATTTACGTCAAATTTCTGGAGGTCATTTCAAAAGGATATGGGTACTTGTTTGGATATGAGTAAGGCATACCATTCGTAGACTGATGGGCAAAGCGAAAAGACCATTCAAACCTTAGAAGATATGTTACGCGCTTGCGTGATAGACTTTGGGAATAGTTGGGAAAGACACTTACCACTGATTGAATTTTCATACATAATAGTTATCATGCTAGTATTAAAGCTGCCCCATTCGAGGCACTTTATGGTCGGAAGTATCGATCCCCTGTTTGTTGGGTCGAGGTCAGAGACGCTCAACTCACCGGTCCAGAACTTATTCATGAGACAACCGAGAAGATTGTCTAAATCAAGCAAAGAATTCAAGCCGCTTGTGATCGCCAAAATAGTTACGTCGATGTGAGGCGTAAGCCTTTAGAATTTCAAGTTGGTGATCGAGTTATGTTAAAGGTATCACCTTGGAAAGGGGTTATACGTTTTGGCAAACGGGGGAAGTTGAAACCGAGATATATTGGACCTTTCAAGGTGTTAGCCAAAGTGGGAACCATTTCTTATAGACTCGAACTTCCTCAATAGTTAAGCAGGGTTCATAGCATGTTTCAAGTATCCAATCTAAAGAAGTGTTTATCCGACGAGCCGTTGGCAATTCCGTTGGATGAAATACACATTGATGATAAACTCTGCTTCGTTGAAGAACCAGTGGAAATTATGGATCGTGAAGTCAAGCGATTAAAGCAAAGCCGTATCCCCATCATCAAAGTTCGATGGAACTCCAGGAGAGGTCCTGAGTTTACATGGGAACGTGAAGATCAATTCTGGAAGAAGTATCTGCACCTCTTCACAAAAACCACACCCTCGACAAGTGCCGCATCTTGAGCCTTGCGGACAAGGCTTCTTTAACGAGGGAAGACTGTAACAATCCATTATTTCAGGTCATTTCCTGACTCAATTATTACCATTATTTATTTTTAGAGTTTTACGCGTTCGCTTTTAATTTTTATCGTTAAGTTAAATCGCATAAACTAAAAATCATCATTCAACGTAAATGGACACCAAAAAAGTTAAAGTTTACGTCAAGCAAGTGTTATATAATTATTATGAGTATAATTTATAACTTTTCATATTTTATTTTTATTGGTTACGTAAAACGGTTACGTTTCGCAATAAAATACGTTTAGGTATACCCGGAAGCACCAATACCCACCTATACTCAAACAATTACCCACTTCTATACCCAATTCACAAAAAATTAAACAATTTCCCACTCTTGATAAGCATGTGGCCGGATCTAATGAGTTAAAAAGAAACAAAAATTCAAACTTCACTTTATAATACCACACATGCTAAATTGATTCACTAAAAGTCTCATCCCTCCTCATAGGGAGGAGGAGAGCACTTGTACCCTCATGTACCCTTTCCACCCTTTAGGCATGGTTTTAGTTGGTTGTATTGTGAATACTACTAGTATATATAGATGTACCTAGTGAGAGATAACACATACTCTTTCAAAAATGCAAGTAAACTTCACACAAACTCTCTCTTATACCCACGGCTGAAACAAGGAATTTAGGTGTTCATACATTTGATTTTTCAAAAGTAGCAAGTGTACTAGTATCATAAGGGTTCATATCTAAGGTGTTGCAAAGTGGTTTGGAAGATTGTGTATTATTTACAAGGGTTTGTAATCAAGAAGAAAGGCTTGGATTGTGATTAATCAAGAGTTATAACAAGAAGATATTTAGGATTTTCCAAATTAGGGTTTCGAATTTGGAAGCCTTGCTAAGGTTTTTATCTTGTGTTCATCATTCTCCTCATCTCCTTTAAGGTCTATTTAAAGTATTTCATTTCCATTCATCTATTATCTTATGTGTACATGCTTGTTATATATGTTAAACATCACCTAGATGTATTTTATAATTTAGGATACTACAAGACATATATAAAATCGAACTCTATATGTATGGTGATGAAATAACACTTAAAATGGAAGTACACATTATATATAAGTGTTAAATAATTTATAAGTTAGGTTTGTAAATTATTTTGTATTGAAAGTTAATTACATGTTTATTGATAAAAGATCATGAAGACATGGTTTTCACTTGGACAATTTTATGGACCTTTAAAGGAAACTATTAATGTAAAGACATCTGGTAGAAAACTTGATAAAAGAGTAAGTACAAAATCTCCTAAATAAATAGAAATATAAAACATAATCATACAAACTGTTTTTATACATTCTGTTTAATTCGTCAAATAATAATATATTATATTTATTAAATTAGTACTCATCACACGTTGAGCTATAAGGAACTTAAAAAACTGAGCAATAACGAAGAAGATATGACATTTTTAAGTTTAAAATAATTAAATGTATAAAAGTATTTTTATAAAAGTTATTTTATAAAAACTTCCACTGTTTCAGATCAGATAGTTTAAGGGGGATATTTTATAATTATAGTACTTTTCATGAGGAATCCAAACATGTAAGAAACTCGAAAAACGGATTTAAAATGAAGATGATACGTTATTTACATGTTCAAGTTAAAAAGTATTTTTATAAAAGTAAATTTATAAAAATATGTTACTGTTCACGATATTAAACTGTTGGGAAGTAATTTTCCTAAATAGAGCTTTTAATTACAAAGACGTGGACATAGGAATCATTAAAACCGAGTAAAACGAACGAGATACAATTAAAATACGATTTCAATAATTAAAGTTATAAAAAATATTTTTATAAACTTTCACCTATTGTTACTGTTCATAATAGTATTTAATCATATAATAATTATAATATTTTGATAGATCTTCTTAATACGAAACCATGCACATAAGAAACGCGTAAAACAGAGGAGTTAAAATGATAAAGATATAAGGTTTATAAAACCTTATGCACTATTTTTATACTTGTGCAATATTTTTATAAAAACAATTAAACTATTATATAATATCATTATATAACCAATAAAAATATTAAATCATATATTATTAACAATTAATACCATGTTGAACAAAAATAATACTTTTTTACGGGTACAAATACATATACCTTTATTTAACAAAGTATGATTTAATTTTTATTTCAACATAATAAATTAAACAAGAACTATTAGGTGGTGGTGTAACTATATAACATGTGATATTTTATTTATATAACATACATTATACTCATATGACCTATAATTAATTAGGTTGCATTCAGATTGCCCGAGACGATTCACTTATTTGATCTAGATAATCAATCATTCACTTACGGTGAGTTCATAGCCCCATTTTTATACAATTACAATGATTTACAACATTGGGGTGAGAAACATGCATTGTTTTACGATTGGACGCAAGTACACTTTTATACAAATTACGAGTTTGCCTAAGTAGCTATAACCCACTATGCCCATGAATCATGAACTGTTAATTACTAGATTGTAAGCGCGAATGTTATGAATAGATCTATTTGGGATTGACATCCCCGTTTGGGTGAGTAGCACTCACTAGTTTTGGAGGTACCGAAATGACGAATGTATACCATGTCAGAACAATTTGGATGTTGCGGGTTGAACATCTACACGGGCACATTATTTGCATTAATTTGCATACATATATGTTGTAGCTTCAGTGTCATGAGCTTAGTGCATTTCGTAATTACTTTTGTGATATTGTATACGTTACTTATCATACACTTAGAAATCTTGCTGTCCAACTCTATACATAACCTAAGCCTGTGAATTCACCAACTTTATATTGACATTTTAAAGCATGTTTTTCTCAGGTCAATAAGGTACAAGAACAAGGATACATTGGGGGTTAACATTTTGGGAATCATTTTGCATGGAGATTTAAATGCATTACATTTTGGAGTATTTGTTATGTTTTAAAATCTTTACACTTTTAAGGTTAAACAAGTTAAGCCATGGGCTTTTGTGTCAAACAATTTATTTAATCCAATGTATCATTTTCAAACGGCTCATATAGAGGTCGTTCTCATATCTTGTGCTGTTGATCTATGATGTAACACTCTCAGACCCATATTCCGCTGCGACCCTATTTGGGGGTGTTACAGATTGGCATCAGGAGCCAAGGTTATAGAGAACTAGGTCAAATGTTTTTACTTGGACTATAACCGTTTTCAAACATTGCATCATACAAAGTTTTTCACGGGAAATACATACACTATTGAGTTGCATTAGTTGGTTAGACTAGATGCTTTCATGATCTATATACGTGTTTATGTTATATTACGTATATACTATATTAGGCTTATATAATATACGTATATAAGTTTATTTTATTGGTTCAACAATCATGTCTTCATCTACGGTTACCTACACATCTGTCTACACTGATTCTGAGCCATGAAGATTCTACGGGGGATCTGATGAGGAGCCGGCTGACACAGGTTCTCCAGGAGTCATCGTATACGGATACGATGGACTCCTCATGCATCCGGTAGGCCCACCATCTCTGGACTATGTGCCTGGACCTGAGCACCCACCATCTCCCGATTACATGACCGGTCCTGAGCACCCACCTTTGCTAGTTCATTCCTGAGCCCGAGTACCCGGAGTACTTGGTACCATCTAGGGATGAGGCACTTATAGAGGACCACTCTCTACCTGCTGATGCTTCGCCTACAGCCCTATCCCCCGGCTATATGGCTGACTCTGATCCGGAGGAGGATCCAGAGGAGGACCCCGAGGAGGATCATGTTGACTATCCTGTTGATAGAGGAGATGGTGATGATGAGCCCTTCGACGATGACGATGATGATGCTGATGAAGAGGATGAGGAGGCCTTTGAGGACGAGGATGATGACGAGGAGGAGGAGGAGCACCTATCTCCGGCCGACTCTTTTGCGGTACCTGTTGTTGACCCTGTTCCCTTAGTCGAGGATACAAAGGCATTTGAGACTGATGAGTCTGCACCTACACCCAGATCACCACAAATTATTGTACCACCCTCCAAGACTCGACTCCGTAGGGCACAAAAGACGGTCAGACCTCAAACACCTATACCGTTTCCATCTACAACAGAGGTTGACAGACTTCTTACCTTACCTACTCCACCACCATCTCCACTTACTCCATATTCATCTCCACTACCCCACTACCTGTATCATCTCTACTATTACCCCTACCATCACCACTCACTACTAGCCCTACTGTTGCTGAGGCACCATTGGGCTATAGGGAAGCTATGATTCAGATAAGAGCTGCATCACCGCCCTTATTACTTCCATCTACTTCCTATAGGACTGATATTCTCGAGGCTGAGATGCCGCCTTAGAAGAGAGCTTGCTTTACTACTCTCGCTCCCGGATTCGAGGTCAGGGAGAGTTTAGCAGCTGGTGATGCTAGACAGCCAAGGCCTACTCTAGAGGCCAACCTTTGGTGAGACAGGGTTAGGGAGATGGGTTATGGGATTAAAGACACTTGGGATGAGATAGTTGAGGCCATGCTAGAGATAGCACCGACCACCTTGGAGGGGATCAACCAGAGAGTGACAGAGCTTGCTACTACTGTTAGGCAGGACACTAATGAGTTCTATGTGCGATTCGAGGATGCACATGACGACCGAGCTTTTCTGAGAGCCCGAATCAACACACTGTTCAGAGATAGGCAATTTCACCTCCACACATCTATGCTTTTAAATAGAGAGGTGACGTATGCTCGTAGGGCATGGACTGGTTCTAAGGACAGGAGTGCAGCTATAGAGGCCCATGTCAGGACACTAGAGGCACAGGTTGCGACATTGATGGCTCAGACTCCATCACTTCTATAACACCCCCAAAATGGATCGCAGCGGAATATGGGTTGGGGGTGGTACTTCATAGATCAATAACACAAGATATATATAAGAACGACCGTTAAAAGCCGTTTAAAACTGATACATTGGATTTAACAAATTTTTTGTTACAAAAGCCCGAAGCTTCACTTGTTCACTTGTTCAAAATACAAAGATTTCTAGCCCATAACAGATATACAAAATGTAATGCGACAAAATCTTTAATGCATGACATCAAAATCAAAACCACCAATGTATCCCTTGCACCTCGTGCCTTATTGATCCCCTGAAAAACATTGCTTAAAACGTCAACATATTGTTGAGTGAATTCATAGGTTTATAAAATGTATAATGTAGGACCGCAAGATTTCCCCATGATAATACAACAGATGCAAACATCATAAAATGTAATTACGTTTTCCTAAGCTCATGACACTGAAGCTCGACATGTAGGAAGCTTTGTGATAAAGTCCATGGTGATTCTATCCCATTTCCATTGAGGTATCTCGGGTTGCACTAACAAACCCGATAGCCTTTGATGTTCAGCCTTGATCTTAGTACCTCACACCGAACGGGGATGTCAATCCTCAAATAGATCGAATTAATCACATCCGCGCTCTACAACAAAAATTGACTGTTGATAATGGGCTCAGAGAGGTTATCGCTACTTAGCAAACACGTATCGTAAAATGTGAAATAGTCCCACATTGCGTCCAATTGTAAAACATGCATATGTTTCTCACCCCAAAACTTATAAATCATTAAAATGTAAAACGTAGGGCTATGAACTCACCTTGAGTTAATGATAATCCAAATACAACAGAAAATGCGTCACGAAAATGACGGAATGCAACCTAATTAAACGTAGGTCGTATAAGTACTAAGCACATTGATTAACTAATGCCATAAATAATTCTATATAGCTACATCACCATCTAATCGTGTTTGTGAAATCATATTTATAAAGTAAAAAACGTTTATAAATATATCAATAGTAAAAACGACACAATTTCTTCATTTTAAGCATGTTTCTTACGTTTCTTATGTCTACGCTTTTGTATTAAGACGAGTTATCAAAATTTTACATTTTCATATTTTTGACCTACAGGTGAACAGTACTTTTTACTGTTCATGACAGTTTATAAATTTATTTTTATAGCTTTAGTTATCGTAAAACCCGTAAATATCGTATTTTGTTCGTTATAGCTTCGTTTTTAGTGATCTTTCGAGCACATTCTTATTTGGAAAAGTTCATCATATAATGGTTTTTCAAAATGTTCATGATGAGAGGAACAATAAATTTTATAAAAGTATTTTTATACATTTAAGTATATAAACTCGCGTAATTCATAACTCCTTCGTTATTGATCGAAAAATTACGATTCTTATTGTTTTGGAATCCTAAAAATATGTGTGATCTGAGAAAAATAACCAACCTTATATATCATTAGTATTTTGTAACTTGTTTTTATAAAATTTCTTTTATAACGCGTTTAATTAACGTATAACTTGTAAACTACGTAGCATCTTTCCTCGTTATTAAATTTTTTTGATTTGTTTACGCTTTTTGGAATCATCATGAGACGTAATATTTTATAAAAATATAAAATAAATAGGTTATGTGTCGAATAAAAACAGAAATTTTTGATGTTTTCATAAAAACATGTTTAAACTTAGTTTTTACACTTTTAAGCTTAACCATCTTGTTATAAGTCCATTACAATGCTTTATATCATATGTCTTACATATTATAGTGTCCATTAGTCCATACTTTGTCCAAGTGTCCAAGATAACAAGTCCTTAATAACACTTATAAATCATAAACTTTCTTAAGTAAACTTTTAATTACTAGTTTATACATATACTTTTTACACTTAAACCAACATGGTATAACACTTATACTTCCATTATGACATAATATTAACATCCACATAACATGTGAAAAAGTTTATCAAAGCATGATCACAAGTAAAAAATCCATTTTACATGTTAAAACATTTACTAAATTGTGATTAACTACATAGAACATATATATGCATAAAAAGATACTGTAAAGTTATTAAGGGTTTTAGGTAACCTTAGTATGATGTGTGGTGATGAACAACAAGATCTAAACCCTTGTTTAGAAACCAAACCCTAACTTGCAAGTCTTGAAAACCCTAATCTCAACCAAAACTCTAATCTTACTTTATGCTTTCCTAACCCTTGTAAAGGCTTAACCAATCCTTTTAAACACCTTAGGTTATCTTAAATATCATGTAGGAATATGTGTAAATGTTGTAAATAAGTTTGATATGGATTTTGTATGTGTTTTTGGGTGTGCCGTGACTTAAAGGAGGAAAAAGGGATAATATGTTTTGATTTTCACTAAGGAAATGAGAAGTATGTGTGTATTATTACTTGTGTATGCCTTATATGGTCCTATGACTAGTGAAAGATGTACATAGAAGTCTTAGACACAATGAGGGATTTAGGGAAAGTCTTATGGTCAAGGTATGGTCTTTTCTTGTAAAAGTCTTAAGGTTATATTAGTGTTGATTATAATAATGCAATTGGAGGATTTTTGTGATATTTTTTCTTGGTCTTCACACCAAAATCCTGGCCATAGTATACATATATATGATATATTAAGTACATTTTGGGTTTGGGTACAATTGTGGGTAGTTGTTGAAGCTAGAAAAGTTTTGGTGGTTCCGGGAATGCCTAAACGTATTTTATTAAACACTTTATGTAACCAATAAAAATAAAATGAACAAAGTTAATAATTATCCTCAAAATAATTACTTAACACTTGCTTGATGTAAACATTTAATTGTTTGATACCCGTTTACATTGAACGATAATTTTTAGCTTACGCGATTTAACTTAACGATTACTATTTAAAAGCAAACACGTACAATACTAAAAATACATAGTGAATTTATTGACGTCCGTGAATGACCCTAAAACACGGTGTTATAGTCTCTCCCCCCCCGTTAAGTGAGCTTTTTCCTCAAGGCCTTTATATGCGCACTTACGACGGTGCTGTCTTTGTAAATAGAGGGTGTGGGATATTTCTTCAGGAATTGGTCTTCACGTTCCCATATGAACTCAGGACCTATCCTAGAGTTCCATCGAACCTTAACAATTGGGACATGGCTTCGCCTTAACTGTTTGACTTCATGATCCATGATTTTGACCAGTTCCTCGACAAACTGAAGCTTGTCATCAAAATGAAGTCCATCCAACGGAACTGCTAATGGTTCGTCGGCATAGCACTTCTTCAAGTTGGATACATGAAACGTATTATGAACCCTGCTCAGCTCTTGCAGAAGCTCAATCTTGTAAGCAACGGATCCAACCTGCTCCAACACCTTGAAAGGTCCAATATATCTGGGGTTTAACTTCCCCATTTTCCAAAATGTACTACTCCTTTCCAAGGAGAAACTTTAAGCATAACTTTATCCCCAACTTGAAACTCTATTGGCTTACGCTTTAGATCGGCGTAACTCTTTTGTCTATCACGGGCGGCTTGCATCCTTTGCTTGATCTGGATGATCTTCTCTATTGTTTCTTGAACTAATTTCGGACCAGTGAGTTGCACTTCTCTAACCTCGGCCCAGCACACAGATGAACGACACTTTTGATCGTAAAGTGCTTTCTAAATGTACCAGCCTTGATTGCCTAGCGTGATAGCCCATGTTATACAAAACACGACTAATGGAAAGAATGGTTTAACCCAATCCTTTCCAAAGTCGATCGCACAAGCACGCAGCATATCCTCGAGAGTTTGAATAGTCCTCTCGCTTTGTCCGTCAGTTTGCGGATGATATGCAGTACTCATGTCCAGGTTAGTACCCAAAGCTTTCTGATGTGACCTTCATAAATGTGTTGCGAATCTAGGGTCACGATCACAAATAATTAAGACAGGGATTCCATGCCTCGTGACCACTTCTTTTAGGTACATTCTTGCCAGTTTCTCTAGAGGATCAGTTTCCTCATCGTACAAAGATTGCGGACTTATGAGTTCGTCGACAATCACCCTAAATAGGGTCGTAGCCGTGTGACGACTAGGAAGCTTCGTGATAAAAAATCCATAGTGAGATTGTCCCACTTCCATTGAGGTATATCGGGTTGTACCAACAATCCTGTTGCCTTTGATGCTTTGCCTTGACTTTATCACACGTCAGACATTTGCTAACATAGGTGGCGATGTTGACCTTCATATTGGGCCACCAATATAGCTTCTTCATGTCTTGATACATCTTGTCAGAACCCAGGTGGATAGAATATTTTGACTTGTGGGACTCGTGCATGATCACAGTCCTCAAATCACCATAACATGGCAACCAACTCCTGTCATTGAAGCATAGAGTTCCATCCGCACGGGGTTCCAACTTTTTTGTTTTAAATTTCTCCGGATCCTTAGAATTTTCAAGCAACATACCTCCAACGTCTTCGTTCTTGACGTTCTCTGGTTTTCGTGCTTCAGTCTGAGTATTCAGGATTTGTTTAGGAAGGTCCAAGCCAATAGTCATCACTAAGGCTTGAACTCTTAATGGTTTGCTCCGCTCCTTCCCGCTCAAAGCATCAGCAACAACATTCGCTTTCCCCGGGTGGTAACGGATCTCACAATCGTAATCACTGAGCAGTTCTAACCAACGACGCTGCCTCATATTCAGCTCCTTTTGATTAAGAATGTTTGTAACTCTTGTAGATCTGTGGTGAATACCGTACACTTGGTTTTGTACAAATAATGTCTCTAGAGTTTCAGATAAAACACTACTGATCCAAGTTCCAAATCATGAGTTGTATAGTTCTTCTCATGATAGTTTTAATTGGTGTGATGCATAAGAAATTACTTTTTCTCTTTGCATTAATACAGCACCCAATCCCTTATCTGATGCATCGCAATAGACTGTGAAATCTTTGCTTCTCTCAGGTAAAGCCAGAATTGGGGCACTGCATAACTTTTGCTTTAATAACTGAAAGGCGGCTTCCTTATTGTCACCCCAATCGAACTTAACTCCTTTTTGAGTAAGCTTGGTCATCGACTTGGCAATCTTTGAAAATCCTTCAATGAATCTTTGGTAATACCCAGCGAGACCTAAGAATTGGTGAATCTCCATTGGCATTTTAGGAGATTCCCAGTCCTTTATGGATTCGATTTTAGCGGGGTCCACGTGAATGCCTTGAATATCAATCATGTGACCGAGAAATTGTATCTTAGGAATCCAAAATTCACATTTAGAGAACTTAGCATACAACTTCTCTTTCTTAAGCAATTCCAGAACTGCCTTAAGATGTTCTTCGTGCTCCTTCTTGTTCTTGGAATAGATAAGGATATCGTCAATAAAGACAATCATACATTTATCCAAAAATGGCTTGCACACACGGTTCATAAGATCCATAAATACCGCTGGTGCTTTCGTCAAGCCACATGGCATAACTTGGAACTCGTAATGACCATACCGAGTTCAGAATGCCATTTTTTGAATATCCTCTTCCCGTACTCGAAGCTAGTGATAACCTGATCGCATGTCTATCTTAGAATAAACACTGGATCCTTGTAGTTGATCAAACAAATCATCGATCCTTGGGAGTAGATAACGATTCTTCACTGTCAGCTTGTTGAGTTCCTGATAGTGGATGCACATTCGTAATGATCCATCCTTCTTTTTGACAAACAAGACCGGAGCTCCCCAAGATAAGGAACTAGGTCTTATAAAGCCCTTGTCAGATAGTTCTTTCAGTTGCTCTGACAACTCTTTCATTTTGGAAGGCGCCAATCGATAAGGTGCCCGTGCTACAGGTGCAACACCAGGTATCAGATCGATTTGAAATTCTACTTGTCGAGTCGGAGGAAGACCCGGCAAGTCCTCGGGGAATACATCAGGAAAATATCTAACTATCGATACGTCCTCAAGTCACTTCTTCTCTGACTTGTCTTCCATCTCCTTTGTATTAATGTTCGCCAAAAAGACTGGACATCCTTTTAGCATGTATTCTTGTGTTTTGGTGTACGAGATAATATGCAAATGAGCCTTGTTTCCTTGGTTGCTTCTGTCATTGTGAACGATTAGAGTTTCATTTCCCCAGGGGATACGAACGATCTTCTTGGCACACACAATGATTGCTTGGTACTTTACCAACCAATCCATACCAATTATAGCATTGAAACTACCAAGTTCTACGGGCATTAAGTCTATGTTGAATGGGTGGTTCAGGATGTTTAATGTACAACCCCTAAGGATAGTGTTCAACCTAATTATTCTCCTGTCGGCTAGTTCAACGTCATAATAGTGATCTAATGCAGTTGGTGTGATATCAATTTAGGGGCTAAATGCAGTAGACACAAAACTCCTATCGGCACCAGTATCGAATAAGATAGAAGCATAGCGGTTGTTTAGAAGGAACGTACCCATCACGACATTAGAGTCTGGGTTTGTCCCTGCATGGCCTACCGCATACACTTTCGCTGGAGCATTGACATTTCCAGCTGGGTTGCCTCGATTGTTGTTGTTCTTTTAACTTTGGACAGTCGCCTCTTAAAATGTCCTTGGGCACCACATTCATAGCAAGTAGGCTTCTGACCTGTCCCAGTGCCCCTTTGGTTATTAGTAGTGTTGGCATTAGTAGGACTCCTGCAATCACGGGCCAGATGGCCAACTTGATTGCACTTATGGCATTTGGGAGCACACGGACCATCGTGATGATAATTGCACTTAGGGCATAGGGGTTTAGATCCCCTGTATAGCTTCTTCTCACCAATTCCTGCAGCATAAGCCCTGGCGGTGTTCTGCCTCTTGTTTTTTGGTTGTTGTTGGTTATTATCTTGCTTTCTCTTATTCTCTGTCAGACGGATCAACAATCAGTGCGGATTTTTCCTTATCCATTGTAGGCTCGTTGCTGTATTTTCAACTGCCTTTCTTGCTTTGTCTTTGGCTTTAGACGCCACTACACTCCATGATCCGGTCAGGAAGACTTACTGAAATATTTTTAATTTTATCAGAATTCTTTCAGGAAACATCTTTCCCGTCAGACAAAGGCCAATTCCTGAAAGCATTGGTTATAAACTGTCAAGTCTGTACCCTATACCTTCAGATCCCAAAATCTCTTTCCTGTTTCTGATTTCATTTCGAGGACATATATTTGTCAGTCAATCATTTCACATGAGTGTTTTCCAAGGCATACCGTAAGCGGAATCTATTGACACAACGTTTTTGACATGAGTGTTCCACCATGGTTAATAGAACTAAATGGAGAGGTGCAATTAGCAATCTGGACTTGATTCTCAAACTGTACAAATACTGAATGTGGAAAACAGACTCCATTCCTTTCAAACCATTGAGGATAAACCTGGTATGTATTTAAATCACATACCTTTGACCTTTAAAAACGGACTAAAATGACCAAAAACGTACCAAAAATACATCGTATTTGTATGTTTTGCATCTATATTGTGCAGGTAACGGATATCTAAGAAAAGGACAAAAACGAAGCCAAACAACAAAACCAAGCACGAGAATAGAAAGAGCGTGAAGAAAAGTCAAATCAGCCAAAAGTCAAAAGTCAAAGTCAAAGGCAGAGCCGTTATCGAAGAAAGTTATGGGCCAACCGTACCCATCTAATGGGGGGGTCAACCAATTTTAAACATTATGAAGATTTATAGGCCTTTAAAAATTATTAAAAGGCCACCTATTCTCCTTTTATTTATACCCAGCCCAGATCCAAGCCTAATAACACCCAATACAACAGCGTTTTTAAACCCAGTACCCTTTTACCCCTAACTATATTAGTCCCTAAGGATGTATTTGCAACAAAATGAATATATGTTGAGGGACCAAAATTTGCAATATTCTAAACTTTAAAAAAAAGGCGTCTGTATATTCATTATCTCCCACACACGATTTGTGGGCCTGCACCTTGAACAAAAACAAAGCCCTCTACTCCACAACTAAACATCACTATACTCTCTTCCCCCAACCTCACTAAACTCTATTTTGCCACCTTGGCAAATCCCCAAGGAATCCTTTCGACTTTGGAACATGACAAAGATTGAAGGGATGAGATCATTTGACTTGGGCACTACTCAAAATTGATCAAACCGTCTTTTGACTTTCCAAATCAAAATCTTTTTCCATTCAAGCATCAATTATCAAACCGTCTTTTGACTTTCCATTGCATTCCTCGTTGGGGATAACGACCCAGGAATCACATACTTCCCGGTTTCTACATTGAGATTTTTTGATAATTATCCTTATTATATATTTATAATTATTTATATTTATATATATTTAAAGGGATAGTTTCGAAAAACCTATCAATTTTTGGCGCCGCTGCCGGGGAGGAGTGTTGCGACAATATCATTACGGTTTGACGATTAGTGACTTGAAGACCCTTCCTCGTGAAGTTATTGTTTTCCGTTTGTGAATATTTTCTTATTATTATTTTAAAAAATATAAAAATACAAAAATATTTTTCATTTCCTTTTTATTATAAAAACAAGAAAAACAAAAAATATAAAAACATTGTCCATAAAAAGAAATAAAATTCACCATCAATATAATACTTTCAACTGAAGTATTATCATTAATAAGTTCCCGAACAAAAGATCAAAAACTTGCCTTTTGTGTCACTTGCGAGGTACGGTTCACCTTTGAAAGATAAACAAACTCTAAGAGGGGTATAAGGAGGGTCGTTCCAACGAACTACGACCCTAAAGGAGAAGGTTTTTAATAGCTTCGCGCTTTCCTACTCCTCCGCTCCTTTGTGCGTTTTTCTCTTTAAAGAGCTACCGTGAAGCTTGTTGATTATTAGGTTTAAGTGTCTTATCTCATTTCCCGTTATTAAAATAAATCTTTGTGAATCAATTGTTGAAAAACTAAAAAAAAAATTACTATAAATTTTCTTTTTATATTTTAGTGCATGCGGCCAACTCGTTTCTCATCCTGTATTCTAACCGTCAACAACAACAAGTCCCACCGACTTTTGTTGAACCATTTGATCTTGAGGAACCAATTGAGTATCCAGCTCCTCGCGTAGTTACGATGGCCAATAATCGTACTATGGCGCAATGCTCGAAGCAGCCCACGAGGGTTATGAGGTTGCAATCTTGTTCACCGAGATCACTTGCGGACAAACTTTGAGGCTTAAGCATGGTTTGCTTATCTTGTTCAAAATTAATAAAATTTTTTGGACATGACAAAGAAGACCATCATGCTCACTTCGATATTTCAACAAGATCACTTTATCACGATGAAGTTCCCGAACGTACGTGTACGTCGGTTAAGCTTAAGCTGTTTCCCATTTTCCCTCGAGGGGCCGCACGGATTTGGCTTGAAAAAGAACCCCCTCGATCGATTCTTACATGGGATGATCTTGTTTCGAAATTCATAAACAAATTTTTCCCTCCCTCCAAAACAACAAACCTTCAAAATGAAATCACGAGATTTCAACAACGATTTGATGAAACTTTTTACGAGGCATGGGACCGATTCAACGATCTTCTTCTGGCATGTCCACATCATGGATTTTCGGAGTTACATTAACTCGATACATTCTACAATGCTTTGAACTCTAATGATCAAGATTCATTGAATTTACGCCGAGAAGGTGGTAATTTTTTGGATAAATCATGCCATCGAGATTGCCTAAGAATCATCGAGAGCACATCCAAAGTTGTAATTCACGAATCTAACCGGTTGTTGCCAAGTGAGTTGACGAGCATTTACCCACCGGATTTCACCGTAGTTGCGAATTAAAGATATGGTGAAAGTTTGCTTCTCGATAAGAAAAACCAATCCCAAGCTCACGTACCTTGAAAGCGGTCGAGGAAAATGTGAACTTCGGTGGTGCTCTTTTCTTACCGAAATTGTAAAAAAACTGTTCCTGCCAACATTGTTGGTGGCAATATTTATCGTGACAATATTCAAGAATACGTCTCTCAAGCCGCCGTAGCTAATTTCAATCAAGGAAATACCGGTTACCGACCCCCGATTGCTAATCAAATTCGACCTCCCGGTTTTCCTCCCGTTCAACAAAACCATGGAAATAACCAAAACCGTTACAACCAAAACCGGGGGAATAATTACAACCAAGGCCAAATTTACCGAACCCCTTGTTTAATTCAACCTCGGACTTAACAAGCCCGGCTCCTCAAACACAAGGGTGTGTCGAAGTGAAGTTTTAAACAACATCAAAGCTAATGAGTGCTGTTATGAGATAATATGCAAAACCAAACCCAAAACATGCAAAATCAAATGACTAATTTAACGGACTTGCTTACCAAGTTCATGAATACCAATACCGCCTCTACTTCGGGTTCGGGTTCTCTTCCTAGCAACATCGTTGCTAACCTAAAAAGTGACTTGAAAGCAATCACTACCCGAAGTGGCGTTTCTTACAATGGGACTCAAGTTCCACCCCCGCCTTCTTCTCTTCCTAAGGTGGTGGAACGTGAAACCGAGGTGACAAAGGACACGGTGCCTCCTACTAATAATGGAAGTACCGAAGACGTCCAAACTCCGGTTGTCCAATTTGTAACTCCAGTTAAGTACCAAAATTCTGAGCCCGTTGATGCTCCCATTAGTGCTCGAAGCCTAACCCGAATAACATCAAATTTCCATATCCGTCTAGACTTAATGACCAAAAGATCCACGAAAAAGCTAACAATCAAATTGAGAAATTTTACCAAATCTTTCAAGATTTGCATTTCGACATTAGCTTCGCGGATGCTTTAATTCTCATTCCTAAATTTGACTCAACACTTAAGAGTTTGATTAGTAACAAAGAAAAATTGTTTAAATTAGTAAGAACACCCTTAAATGAGCATTGTTCGGCGGTTCTCCTCAAAAAGTTACCTGAAAAACTTAGAAACCCCGACAAATTTCTCATACCGTGTGATTTTCTCGGAATGGATGAATGCTTAGCCTTGGCCGATCTTGGCGCTAGCATTAATCTCATGCCATTATCCATGTGGAAAAAGCTTTCTCTTCCGGAGCCCATTCCTACTTGTATGACTCTTGAACTTGTGGACCAGTTAATTTCTCGTCCGATCGGTATGCCGAGATGTATACGTATTAAAAGTGGTGAAAGTTCCCAATTCCCGGCCGACTTTGTAGTCGTAGACTTTGATGCCAGCTTCCCGAGTTCTCCTAATTCTCGAGTAGATTCTTCTTAAAGACGGGCGCTGCATTGATTTGATGTTTACGAAGGAGAATTAACTTTGTGTTGGAAAAGAAAAGCCGTAAACATTCAATTTGATCAACTTCGAGACGGATACCCTCGCTAATTATTATGTTAAATTCGGTTAACCGAATCTCTCCGTACATTGATAGCGCTTTATGAGGGAGTATTCTCAAGAAGTTCTCGGTTTCTCTGATGTGATCGCGAGTGGCAATCCCACTCCTTATTATGACCCGATCATTTCTACCTCTTCTCCTACCCTCACTCCCTTCGGGGATAGTGAATTTTATTCTCAGAGGAAGTCGAATCTTTCCTCGGCTCATTGAAGATGATCCAACTTCACCGGTAGTTGATCACTCTTATTACGACTCGGAGGGGGACATTCTTCTTCTTGAAGCATTTCTTAATGATGATCCATCATTACCCCCTCCCACTCAAGGAATGTATTTGCCTGAAATTCGAAAAGTAACTTTATATTTGTGAAAGCTAAAAATCGATAAAAATCTTCAATTGATGAACCTTACCGGAGGTCAACTCAAGGGCTTACCTCCTCATATTGAGTATTTTATTTTGGGGAGGGTGACGTTAAGTTGCCACGTATAATTGCTAAAGACTTGAGTGTCGAGGAAAAATCCGCTCTCATAAAGGTTTTGAAGTCACACAAGCGAGCCATCGCTTGGAAACTCTCCGACATTAAGGGTATTAACCCGGAATTTTGCACTCACAAGATTCTTATGGAAGAGGACTACTAACCGGCGGTTCAACACCAAAGACGGGTGAATCTAAAAATCCATGATGTCATCAGAAAGGAGGTTAAAAAACTTCTTGACGTCGGATTAATTTACCCGATCTCGGATAGTCCTTGGGTAAGCCTCGTACATTACGTACCTAAAAAAGGTAGTTTTACCGTTGTTGAAAATGATAAAAACGAGTTAATTCCTACTCGATTGGTTACGGGTTGGCGTATATGCATTGACTACCGAAAATTAAATGAAGCCACCTGTAAAGACCACTTTCCACTACCGTTTATGGATCAAATGCTCGAGAGATTAGCGGGAAATGAGTACTATTGTTTTCTCGATGTTTTCTCGATGGTTTCTCGGGTTACTTTCAAATTCCCATCAACCCTCATGATCAAGAAAAGACAACATTCACGTGTCCTTACAGAACGTTCTATCGTCTCATGCTTTTAGGCTTTATGCCAATGCAATCGGGCACTTCCAAAGGTGTATGATGCATCTATCATGATATGATCGAAAAAACGATGAAGTCTTCAGATCGACTTTTCGGTCTTTGGGAATTCATTCGGAAATTACCTCTCTCGTGTAGACAAGATGCTTCAAAGGTATGAAGACACCAATCTTTGTCTAAATTAGGAAACGAGTCATTTTATGGTAATGAAGTCATCGCCTGTCCATAAGATTTCCAAAAATTAGGATTGAGGTTGATAAAGCCAAATTGGATTGATATTGCTAAGTTACCTCATCCCACGACGTCAAGTGGTTTTCGGAGTATTCATCGCCAGTCCATTACTAAAGCGATGTTTCATTAAAGGATTTTCCACAATTTTCCCGACGACGACTCATCATCATGAGAAGAATACTCCTGTTCATCTTCTCCAATGAATGTAAGTATAGTCTTTTTGCAAACGTTAAAGAAAAAACTTACCGAAGCTCCAATCTTGATTGCCCCGGACTGGGACTACCCTTTGAGCTTATGTGCGATGCAAGCGACTTTCCATAGGTGCAGTCTTGGGGCAACGTCATGAAAAACACCTTTAGGCCTATACAATTATGCTAGTAAAACAATTGAACGAGGCGGAATCCACAATACAACTAACCACGACGGAGAAAGAAATGTTACACGGGAGTATGCCTTCGAAAAATTCCGGTCTTACCTCATCTTGAACAAAAGCATTGTGTATACGGATCACTCCGCCCTAAAATATCTCTTTGCTAAAAAAGATTCCAAGGCGAGATTGCTCCGGTGGGTCTTCCACTAGCAAGATGTTCAGAATCAAAGTAATTGACACCAAAGGAGCCAAGAATCTCACTCCGATCATCTTTCCCAATCAAAATCCTTATGAAAATGTGCTCGACCAAAGGAAGATAAATGAAAAGTTTCCCCTCGTACACTTAATTATGTTACATTTCTGGTGACTCAAGTAACCCGTGGTTTGCGATTATGCAAATTACCACGGGTTACTTATATGGTTAAAGGGATTCGTCCCAACAAAAAACAAGTTTATTCAAGGAAAGTTTAAACATACTATTGGGACGACCCCTATATTTTCAAAATATGTGCAATCAAGTGATTCCTGCGGTGTGTTGCAGTGCCAAGAAGCTATTGAATATCTTCATAGCTTTCCAAAGTGGCCCCATCGGGGGAACATTACGGTGCCAACTACACCGCCAAAACGGTTATTGACTCAGATTTTAATGGTCCATATTTACCGAGAATGCCCATGACTTTTGTCCACCCGATGTGACACTTGTCAGCGTCAAGGAAAAATTTCGCAAGGTGATGAAATGCCTCAAAATTCCATCCAAGTTTACGAAATCTTTGACGTTTGGGGCATCGATTTCATGGGGCCGTTCCCGTCCTCATGAGGGAACAAATATATAATCGTGGCCGTCGACTACTTATTAAAATGGGTTAAAGCGAAAGCGCTCCCCACCAATGACCCCCGAGTTGTTTGCAAATTTCTTAAATCTCTCTTTTCCCGATTCGGTGCCCCTCGTGTATCATAAGTGATCGCGGAACCCATTTTTGCAATGACCAGTTTGCAAAGGTCATGTTTAAATACGGATTTACTCACCGTCTCTCCATCGCGTATCACCCACAAACAAGTGGGCAAGTTGAGGTATCCAATCGTGGCTTGAAACGAATTCTTAAAAGGACCATAGGCGAGAACCGTGCCTCTTGGTCGGATAAATTAGATGACACACTTTGGGCCTTCCGTACCGCTTACAAAACACCCATCGGGTGTACTCCATGTACGGAAAGGCATGTCATCTACCGATAGAACTCGAGCACAAAGCCTACTGGGCCTTGAAGCATGCAAACTTTGACCTTAAGACCGCGGTTGATCACCGTAAAGTTCAACTCAATGAATTAAATGAACTTCATGATCATGCCTATGAAAACTCTTTGATCTATAAAGAGAAAACAAAGAGGATCCATGACTCAAAGATCAAAAACCACGTTTTCAACGTCGATGATCAAGTCCTCCTCTTTAACTCTAGATTGAAAATTTTCTCGGGCAAGTTAAAATCCCGTTGGTCCGGACCGTTCACCATTACCCATGTGTACCCTTATGGCACCGTCGAGTTATCCCAAAACTCCGGGCCAAACTTCAAGGTGAACGGTCATAGAATTAAGCACTACTTTAGAGGGGACGTACCACAATTGGTTGTCCCGGATCTCCAAACCTTCCCCAAGTACAAATGAATTCGGGGATTGGGTCAAGCTTAGTGACCATAAACAAGCACTTCGTGGGAGGCACCCCATGCTTATCCATTTTTCTTCTTTCTTATTTCTATTGTGATGTGAGGAGGCTTGTACTTTTCCCATTCCTTGTTTTGGTTGAGCAATGAGATTTTTTGTAGGAATACCTAAAATTTTCTGAAGACACTCGTGTTGTGTTATGTTTGTCCCGTCCACTCTAGCTTCCTAGCATTTGCTTGCCATTAGTTAGGAAATCCGATATCCTAGATTTATTAGCGACTAACATTTAACTTTAGCATACTGATAACGTCTTAAGATTTTTGTGATACCCTTGGTAACTAGAAACAATGAGGAAAATGTTTAGATTTTAGTATGGGTAGAATAATCATCGATATGATTATACCTTACCTTTATGCCCTTTGTTCGTCACGTAACCCTTGGTTTCCTGCAAAAAAATTTAAATTTTTAAGTCTTATTATCTAGTTTATTTTCACATTATTCAAAAAAAAAAAAAAAAAATAATAATTTAGTTGAAAAATTAAAAAATATTGACCACGAATGTAGACTTTCCGGTTGAGAGAACGAAAAGTAAATTTTGACCCGACCGATTTTATATCTTAGCTTTTCTCCTTAACATATATAGATTGAATTTTGCTAATCTTTTATACAAGGAGCTATAAAACGCAAGTCTAGCTTTAAAAAGTCAAGACTTTGCAAGTTCTCATAATTGATTTTAAATATGCGAAGTTCGATTCGTTAGCTACGGTATACACGAGTTTCCTAGAATTATAAATTTTAAATTGTGAAGAATAAAGATTATAGAGTAGAATTATAAGTTTGTGATGCTGAAACAAAGAATAGTTGGATTCTTAGTAAAGGCTCATAAAGGTTAATTGTGGCTTTTTGCTCCCATCAGCTTAATAAACGTAAAATAATTGTTAAATAAATAAAGTTTCTTTGGTTTTTGCGATTTTTAGTTTAGATCACTTCGTGGAGATTCCTTCTGGTGAAAGTAAGGTACACATCGAGGTTTTGTCAGTGTTATGGGGAAATAGACTCCTGGACCATGGTCGGCTAGCATACCGATGTGGCAGTTGTTTAAAAGACCACATGGCTTGAAATTTGGCTATAATAATAATAATTATGAAATAAACTGAAGCCGAAATAAGACTTCTGGATCATGGTCGGCTCGCATACCGATGTGACAGTCGTTTAAAGGGTGAGAAAATATTAATAAAAATAAAAACTGAGGATGATAAAAGTAACTACCTCCTTTCCGGCTCACAACCGATGTGGTAGTCTTCTAAATAAGGCACATATTAATAATAATCCGAGACTGATAAAAGTTTGCTGCATCTTGCCTCCTCACAACCGATATTGCAGCCTTCTAAAAGGTCGAGGAAATTACCGAGGTTGAAATATGTTTGCTGCATCTTGCCGGCTCACAACCGATGTTGCAGCCTTCTAAAGGACCGAGGTTTAATAATGTTGCAATAATAATAATAATAATAATAATAATAAATCCAAAATTTGACTCTGTGGTTATCTAAATAAAGCCTCCATCTCTGGACTCGTAGTTGAGTTGTTTCAGATGATATAAAAAGGATAACCCCTAAATCATGCGAAATTAGAACCTTAATGTGGACCTTATTCTCACCACATCGTCTCTTTAGGAAAAGGAATCACGCTATTAAAGTCTAAAACCGGTTTTTACTTAAATTAATAAGGACATAATTTTATTTTCACCAATAATAAAAAAAAATCCTAGAGGAAAATTAGGAATGAGGGAGTAAATAAAATACACCAATAGTTTTTATTAGTAGTTTTATCATCATAACTTGTATTTTACAAGATGCTTGTATTTTTAATCTTGGCTGGAGATGCGAAAGTTAGGTACTATAAATATTATCCATTTTGACCAACTTTTTTGTTCTTTTTGTTCCGTGATCCTAAAAGTTATCAATGAATAATGAAAGCAATACATTATGTCACACATGAATAAGTTGTAAGTTGTAAATTAGGAAAATAAAAAAAATAAAAAAAATAATAATAATAAAAAAATAAAAGAAAAGTTTTAAAAAATGGGGAAATGGGGAGTTTTAAAGCTTGTGATTTCTTAACTCTCCCCACAAAAGACTTTGTCTACATTTCAAGAGGTTGAGTATGGGAATTTAGAGTTAATAGGTTTAGAGCATATAACATTGCGTTAGGACACGGCAATCCACTTTAGTTTGGGGAATTTTGATGATTGAGAAATCACATATCCTTTTTATACCAAAAATGGCCCTAAAATAAACAAATTGTGCAAATTATGCTTGTATATTGCTTGTTTTGTCATTTGTGATGTGTAGGTACGGATATTGCAAAAATCATAAGAAAACGGCCAAAACCGGACAAACACAGACACGTGAATGGATAGAATGCACAAGAGCCGGGAGTTTCTAGCAAAGGTCAACAAAGTCAACCATTGGTCAACCCACAAAAAGACAAAACCTTCAAAATACCCAAATAACCCTTAATGTTAAATCAAATTTCACCAAAAACCCTAAATCGACAAACACCGTTAGTCCTCTTTTATTAAGAAGCTAACGGTCGTTATCCCTTAATTATAAAACCTTTTTAATCCACCGAGCCCAAAACAATCCCACGGCCCAAACCCTTTTATTTTACCCGAGCCCAAGTTAATCCCCACTTTCAACACAGTCAAACACAAACGAATAAGAAATTGGGTGGCGGGAAAAACAGTTTTACTGTTCACCGTCTCCCCCATTTCACTCTCTCAAAATTAACCCCAATTTAAACATAATTAACTCGTCCTTCTACGTGGCCTTGAAGATTCCAAGTACCAAGTTCCACGCTAACAAGAAAAGACGTCATCAAAGCTTTTGATTGGTCAGGATAACTCAAGGGAATGAAACGTAATCTACAAAGAAACACACCAAAACGGGGAATATTGCACTGAAATCAATGTAAAAGAAGCACAGGACTGGCCAATGAAGGGATTGCCACGACGGCAATCCGTGTGCTATAATTCTCAGACCAACGGCTACAAGAGGGTCATCCAATGATTGGTTTTAAAAGAAGGCTATGATCAAGAGGAGCGTAAGAGACTGAACCATTCCCTCTCAATCATAAATAAAAGGCGCCTTCTCACTCACATGATCATCTAGTGTAGCTTAGTGTAGAATTTAATTTATCATTTAAATGTAATTTTCTCTTTAAAGTCATTTAGCTTATTATATTTTCAAAATCATTGTAATTCTTTTTTTAATAGATTGTAATCCGTTTATTAAATCAATAAGAACTTAATTTTCATAGTGTCTAATTGTCATTTCATATTTTCCTTTATAAACAATATTGTTAAATAAGCTCTCTAATGTTCAAATAAGCTCATTAAGCTGTCATTACTCACTATAAAGCTAGCTCTACACTTAGTTAAGCTTTATTAAAGCCTAAACTAAGCTTAATAAGACACAAAGAGTCACACAAAAATTACGCTCAAACTAATTAAGGAAGGGAAGCCAGTAATGGAAGGGCTTCTAGGACCACACCAGCTTTGAATAGCTCTTGGAGCATTTGTAAGCCTTGTTTAAGCTAAGGCTATTGTAAGTTCTTACTTTACCTTTTGTAGCTTTAATATTGCATTTCTAGTTTAAATTGCTTATTACTTGCTTATTTTGGTTTAGATTTGCTTAATTCTGCTTATATTTGTTATTTAATGTTTATCTAGTTTAATTTTTAGTATAAATCTTTAGTTTGCAAATATTAGTCATAAAACAGTGAAAAAACAAAAAATATAGCATTAGCTTGTAGCTTTTCATTTTAGCTTATTTGATTATTGAAAATAGTTCATTAGGTTTGTTATAAGCTATTTGACATCTGGTATTTGCAACTTGTATCTTAAAATTCATTTTCATAAGCCAAAAATAAGGTTGAAGGATTTTAAGGGGTGTTTGGCATTAGACAACACTAACTAAGTTAGTGCTATCAAAGGTTAACTAGCCCTTAAATTTGATCTTTGAATCAATTTAGAGGTTTATGAGAGTTGGATTTAAGGTTTTAAATAGAGTTTTTTAGCTTAAGTAGTGATTTAGCAATAGTAATTAGGAATGTGTTAGTTAGTTTTATTAGCATAAGCAATTTAAGCTCATGTCTGTTTTAAGGTGTTAGTTTTGTTTTCTTTGCTCTTAGTTTGTAGTTCTATAAGTATAGTAATCTAGTTTGTAGGCCTGCACTTAATGGCTTTAAGTTTTAGTTAGTGTAGTTGTCAATTGTATCAGTAGAGAAAATAGACAAATAGCCAATTTCTAGCTTAAAAATCAGCAGGTAAAAATAGTTTTTAGAATTTCAAATTTTGTTCACAAGAAGATTTTAGGTAATAGTAGATCTATTTCAACTTATTTTGCTTTTAAAAGTTCATTAAGTCATCTGTTTTTAAGCTTAAAATTAGCTTTTTGTCTTTTCATTCAAAAACCAAAAGTAAGGTAAAATTGCATAAGCAGCTTTTTCATTAAGCTTTTTTCATTAAGCATTTGAGTTTCAAAATACTTTTTGAAAGTGGTTTTATTTTGCTTTTTGTCCAAGGTTTAAGATGATATAAGCTAGAATGTCATAAGGATCTGTTTGCTTATAGAAAATTAAGCTCAAAGTTGCCTTAAGGGACTGTTTGGTTAACAGTTTTTGATAAAGTGCTTATTTGAGAATTTTTAGATTATAGCTTGTAGATTTAGCTTAATTCCTATTAAATCTAGCTTATTAGGTTAATTTTTAGTAAAATAATAGCTATTCATTTCTATGTTTTAGCTTATTTTATCTTTTCTTAAAAATCCAAAAACATAAAAAATCAGCATAAGTAGTTTTTTTATTTAACCTTTTCAGTGCTTATTTTAATTTCAAAATGTCTTTTGTTTATTGTTTAAAGTAGCTTACAAGCTGAGCTTTAAGGTGAAATAAGTTTTAGATTTTTCAAAAGGTTCTGTTTGGCCTTTATTAAAATATAAGCTCAAAGTTTGGTCTCTGTCTTTGGTTTGCAAGTTTAGGAAGAGTAGCTAATTGGTTTATCACTTATGCCTTTTAGATTTTGCTCAAATTTAGTTCAATCTTGCTCATTAGGATAGTGTTCAGCTGTTAGTAGCTTATTAGGTTCAGGTTTTTGCTATTTCAATTTTTCTAGCTTATCTAGTTAGGTAAAATAGCCATTATTTCTCTAAATGTTTCTATCAACATTAACTCAATTCAAGCTAATAGTTAAATTTCAAAAATAGTATTCTTTTATATAATTTTGCTTATTTTTTTTGTTTTCTATAACTTTGCTTTTCAAAGTTTTCGCAAAATAAAAAAAAGGGAAGAGGGGAAATACAGGCTGAGCAAGGCTCGAACCCTGGACCTCTACCCTCCTCAACCTTTATAAATGTCCCACAAACACACACACTTTCCAATTGCGCCCTTGGGTCTTTTTCAAACTAACTCTCACTTAGTTTTCTTTTATACACATTTTTCTTTTCTATTTTTCTAAATTTAAGCCGTAGCTTAATTACTGGTTTTAAAAAATTAGATCTTAGTTTAAGCAATTTTTAAGTTGGTATTTTTATAAAATCACCCTTTTAATTTTACACCTTTAATAATTTTTCTAGATTTTTAGAATTACATTAACTATTTTTAATTATTTTTCTTTATTAAAAACTTTAAAAATAGAAAAATAATCAAAAAAATATAATTCTTTTTTAGAAAATTCTCTTTTAACATTTAGGACTTAGGAAAACTAGATTTTGCATTCAGTAGGTATAAAATTACAAAATTGTTTTTTTAAAGATGCGGATTTGAATCTCGATTCACGTTTTTTAGTGTTTTTTAAGCCTTCGTTCACTTCGTTTTTGGTCTAGTTATCTTTGTTCTAGCATTAGTCAAATTAAGATTTAAAAAATTCAAAAATATTATTTTAGGACTTAATTTTGATAATTTAGGGTTTTTAGGTCACGATTTAGGATTCCCGGTTTGCGTTTTTTTTAAGATTTTTCCCTATAATGGATTTGTAAGTTTTTGCCATAATTTTCCCGTTCATTATAAATCCAATCATAATCTTGTTCCATTCAAGCATCGATTATCAAAACGACTCTCGACTTTCAATTGCATTCCTCGTTGGGGATAACGACCCGGGAATCATACTTCCGGTTTACTACAATTGAGATTTTTTGATTCTTATCCCTTATATTATATATTTATAAGTATTTTATATATATATATATATATATATATATATATATATATATATATAAAATATAATATATATATATATATAAATAAATCATAAATATATTATAAATATATTAAAAGGTTGATCAAGAGATAATCAATTTTTGGCGTCGTTGCCGGGGACGGATTACTATAATTGTGATATTTTGATTCCTACCCTCTTATTATTATGTATTATATATTATAAGTATATCTTATATATATATTTATAAAAAGGTGTAGATCATAATTGACCAATTTTTGGCGCCACTGCCAGGGAGGGGTGTATCCGATTGTTGAAGCCGTTTGAAATTTTTTGTTTGAAGATCCTTCCTTGTGAAGTTAATTTGTTTATTTCATAAAAATAAATAAATAAATAAAAACAAGAAAAATCAAAAATATAAAAACAATGTCCATAAAAAAGAAATAAAAAATTCACCAAGTTGGTAAAAGAACACCAACAAATAATACTTTCAATTGAAGTTTTATCCATCAATAAGTTCTCGAACCAAAACTTACCTTTTAAAGTTAAACAAACTTCTTTGTGCGTTTTTCTTTTAAAGAGTTACCGAGAAGCGAGTTGATTATTAGGTTTAAGTGTCTTATCTCATTGTCCGTATTTAAAATTTATTGTGAATATATTGTTGAAAAACCAAAAAACATAAAAAAAAACATAAAAAACAAAAAAAAAACCAAAAAATTAGTATAAATTTTCTTTTTACATTTTAGTGCATGCGCACTCGTTCTCAATCTCGTAATTCTAACCGTCAACAACAACAAGTCAATCCGACTTTTGTTGAACCATTTAATCTTGTTGAACCAATTGAAAATCAAGCTCCTCCCGTAGTTACGATGGATGATACTCGTACTATGGCTCAATTACTCGAAGCACCCACCGTGGGTTACGAGGATGCCATCGTTGTGCCCGAGATCACCGACGGACACTTTAATTTAAGCACGGTATCTTACCCTCGTTCAAAAACAAAACAATTTTTCGGGGACATGACAAAGATGACCCTCTATGCTCACATCCCGTTTTACAACAAGATCGCTTCTACTGATGAGTCCCGAACCATCCCGAGTACGTCGATAAAGCTTAGGCTTTTCCTATTTTCCATCGACGGTGCAGGCCCGGATTTGGTTGAAAAGAACCCCCTCGATCGATTCTTATCATGGGATGTTCTTGTTCAAAATTCAAAACAAATTCTTCCCTCATTCCAAAGCAACAAATCTTCTCCACAATGAAATCACGAGATTTCAACAACGATTTGATGAAACTTTATACGAGGCATGTGACCGATTCAATGATCTTCTTCGGAGTTACATCAACTCGATACTTTCTATAATGCTTTGAACTCTAATGATCAAGATTCGTTGAATTCCGCCGCGGGTGGTAACTTTTTGGATAAAATGCCCCGTGATTGCCTAAGAATCATTGAAAGCAAATCCAAAGTTCGTAATTCACGCAACAAACCGGTTGTTGCCAAAGTGAGTTCGAGCTCTTCTACCCCCGGTATTTCTCCCGATGTTGCCGAACTTAAAGACATGGTAAAAGCCTTACTTCTCGATAAGAAAAACCAAACCCAAGCTTCTGCTCCCGTGAAAGCGGTCGAGGAAAGTTGTGTTACTTGCGGAGGTGCTCATTCTTACCGAAATTGCCCCGCCACCGATGGCAACGTTTATCGTGACAATATTCAAGAATTTGTTTCCCAAGCTGCAGCTGCTAATTTCAATCAAGGAAATACCGGTTACCGAGCCCCGATTGCTAATCAAATTCGACCTCCCGGTTTTCCTCCCGTTCAACAAAACCAAGGAAATAACCAAAACCGTTACAACCAAAACCGGGGGAATAATTACAACCAAAGCCAAATTTATCGACCTCCGATTAATCAACCCCCGGTTCACCAAGCTCCACCTTACCAAGCTCCGACTCCGCAAACACAAGGTGTGACGAAAAACGATTTTGAAAGCTACGTCAAAGCTAATGATGCAGTTATGAGGAACATGCAAGACCAAAACCAAAATTTGCAAAATCAAATGACCAATTTAACGGACATGCTTTCCAAGTTTGTGAATTCCAATACCGCTTCTACTTCAGGTTCAGGGACACTCCCTAGTAATACCATTACTAACCCGAAGGTAGACTTGAAGGGTATTACCACCCGAAGTGGTGTTGCTTATCAAGGACCCACGATTCCTACTACTACTTCTTCTCCTCCTAAAGTAGTGGAACGTGAAACCGAGGTGACAAAGGACACGGTGCTTCCTACTAATAACGGAAGTACCAAAGACGTCCAACCTCCGGTTGTCCAAGTTCAACCTCAAGTACCAAATTCTGAGCCCGCTGTTGCTCCCGTTAGTGCTCCGATGTCTAACTTGAAACCAACAATTCCATATCCTTCGAGACGTAATGATGAAAAGCGCCGTGAAAAAGCTAACGACCAAATTGAGAAATTCTACAAAATCTTTCAAGATATGAGTTTCGAAATTAGTTTAGCGGATGCTTTGATTCTTATGCCAAAATTTGCCTCGACTCTTAAAGCTTTAATCGGAAACAAAGAAAAATTAAGTGAAATGGCTAGAACTCCTTTGAATGAGCATTGTTCGGCGGTTATCTGATAGATCGTTTAAAGCTCAAGATTGATTAGATCTTATATATCTAGGATGAATAAAAACAATGATTGATAACACGCAGCGGAATAATAAAGAACACAATCAAAGCTATCACAAGGTTTTCTTTATTGAACGTTTCC
>BQNB010031340.1:0-10000 GCA_026074375.1 Tanacetum coccineum
AAGGCACACATTTTGGAGCTTAAACGAAGAAATCTCAAGATACTGTTCTAACAACCTATACGCCGTATCCATCAAGGAAGATACGGCGTATCTGTGCCTGCACTTCACAAGAAACCACGAAGAATTAAAGAGCAATACGCCATATCCAGAAGACTCTATACGCTGTATTAAAGATTATTTAAAGATTCTGGAAGATATTGAACGTGGTCCCTACTCCAAGAAACCCCCAATACGCCGTATTGACCTCAACCAATACGGCGTATCGATGAATTTCCAGAGACTATAAATACAAATCCCTAAACACGAGTTTAGGGTGTGCTTGAACATATTTTCAATACCCTAACCACAAAAGTCGATTTTCAGAAGGCAAGAATAGCAAAGAAGGTCTCGCAACGTGCTTAATTCTATAGGAAACACCTTGTAATCATCTATACTCTAATAATCATTTGATTTTTTTATATCATTTGTTTAACTCGGTTAGTTTACCTTGGTTGATTTGATTATTATTCTTTTATTCATTTCAATGGTTACGGGCTAATACCTTTAGGTATTAGCCATGTTTATAAAGATTTAAATGTTTGGTTTGCTTATCTCGATTGCTTAATTTATCATTAAATGTTTATTATGTTTATCAATTTATACTCGTTTACGTGCTTAAGTATGCGACCTATCATTCAACTAGATCTAGGAATGCAAAATATCGTGCAAGCTAGATGCCGAGATAACTCTCCATATCTGTAATTTATATATCTAGAATCATAGGATCAAAATAAGGACCTATCCTTGCCATTGCTTTAGTGAACAAGTTGGACTAGCTGGTGACTTGGGTTCAACAAATGATGTTCTGATTTTCTTGGTAAGGACTTGGACAATAAAGTACTAGTATATAAGCCATTAAGCAGTAAGTTAGTAAAGTCTTGTTGAGCTAAGGTTTAAGAAAATCACCATTATTAATCTCCTAAGATAGATTATAATTAACAAAAGATTGCTTTATGCGGATGCATTTAATTGGGATAAAATTAGCGTGTCTAGGTTTTACGAAGAAGTATACCTAAATCTAGGAATGATCTGCCCTTCAAGATAAGTCAATCATTGCACTAATAAACAAACATGTGTTTTAATTGGATTAATCATGGTTAATACAGTCTCCTTATAATTGGCTTGACCGCTCTTCTATCTTCTGAATATCTGCTTGCGTGTGTTATTGTGACTAAAGTAGGTTTAAGTTACCATTAAAACCCGTGCCAGTCACTCAAACTGAAAACCCCCTTCATGTTAGAATTAGGTTCAAGCATAGGTTTAACATAAATTAGATATATTCACTTAGACAACTATACATCAAGTTTTTGGCGCCGTTGCTAGAGAGTGAAGTTGTTTAATTCTTTTCTTCGTTAGTTTTTTAGTTTAGATTTAGTTTAGTTTAGATTAATTTGCATATTTTTATGAGTTTGTTTTTCTGCATTGTATATTTTTGCATATTGTGTGTTTGTGTGTTTTTTATGCATTATTATAGTTCGCTGTAACTTTCTGAGTCGAATACTTAATACGGCGTATAAAAGTTTTTAACCTAATACAACGTATTCGACTCTAAACATCGATACGGCGTATTAGTCTATTTGACCTTTTTCTTTCCTAGCCAATTTATTACAGGAAATGGACGACCCCGACATCACTATGGAAGAGTATATTCAGCTTGAAGCTGAAAAAGCACATAGGCGCGGTCAAGAGTTTGTTGGAAATTGTTATCTAAATAACCTAATATTAAATTAATATTATACGAGCTACGCAGCAGATATAAACTCATATAGCAACTATAATTAACATAATACATAAATGAAAAAACGTACCTCTAACAACCAAGCTAGTGAAGAAAAGAGACTTCTTTGAGTACACGCATGTGTGTTAAACATGCGAAACCAAAACCCTTCGAGTTGCTAAAGTAAGCAACCTCTACGTGTATCCACACTACACGTTAACCAATATCACCCGAATGCTAGTTCCACGAAGCAACGATCAAGAATACTACAAATAGTCGAACTCAAAACACCTTTCCCGTAAAGGTGTTAGTTTCGTCCACTACAAGAGGAGAAAAAGAGAAGGGATGATAAATAAGGCTTAGGGGCCCTCTATTTATATCCAAAAAGGTGCTCCCAAGTTTACCTCTCCCACCGATGTGGGATAAACTCCTTTTTCTTCTTTACCCTCTTATGGCCGTCCCCATCACAAATCCAACACCCTCGATGTTGAATTTTTGACTTTGTTAATTAAATATGCACATTACATATTAATTAAGTGGCCTTTTGTTAATTATTCATAAACTAGTTAACAAAGTATTCTACCGTTAGTATATTAATATATATAATGAATATACACTTATATTATTATATACACTAATCGAGTATTCAATACATATATAATAAATATACACTTATATTATTATACATATACTGATAGAGTGATATCTAAGTGTATATGTATGTGACCCCGTAGGCTTACATATTCCTAGTTGTATAAATATCTGTATGACACGAGCACAAACCAACAGCTCCTACTTGTGAATGTCAGTCATAGAATATAATATACTAACATTGACGAATAGTCTAGCAACATCATCAATGCTATATGATATCAAACATACAATCACGGATGACTAAAAAAGAGGAAATTCTAGAGAGAGAAAGAGTAGGTTAGAACACTTAGTGAGAGAAAGAAATATGTATGTATAAAATGAACTAACCACCCTCTCCAAGGCATAAAAGAGGGTATTTATACCCTTACATTGGCCGGTCAACATAAGGGGTATTCTTATGTTAACCCGATTAGCTTAGCTAGTTTCCAAATATTATACTACGAGCTACTTAATGATATATTGGAAGTGACCGAGACTTTTTCGTATTTCTAACAATCTCCCCCTAAGGGAGGTCACTCCAATTTGCAAAAACCAAAGCTTAGCATTTTAAGAATGTCTTCAATCTTTGCTTGTAGTTTTGATTTCTTTGATCTTTATCTTGTAAATGTAAAGTAGTTATCTTTAGACTTTTAGGCTTGAGCTTTTTTCTTTAACTTGACTTGTATGTGATTTTAAGCTTCTTGAGATCATCAACCAAGCATAATCTATTTTCGCCATCATGTAATCTTTTTCCTTCTTGTGAACTTGTGACTTTTGGACCGACATGCTCATACCTTTCATTGTCTTAAAAGCTTAAAAAGGTCATCTTTCTAGAAAATCTTTAACTTTATTACTTTGTCATTTCAAGGAAGATGTACGGTATCAGAGTAGCAGAAGTCTTTTTTATTATGAAACATGTACTTGAGCTTTCATGATGTCTTTTCATATGTCGATCAGGTTTGAGTCATGGTGGTCATTGACTTCGACTTGTCATCAGTAACGCTTCCCCGTCAAGGAAACCTGCTGAATGGGTTATGATTAATAGCAATATGGATAAAAGTCTTTGTCACTTTGTCAAATACGATTTCAATAACCACTATTCCCCGTTAATCAGAATAAATATTGCCTGTGATCAGGTAGAATTCAAGAGAATCTCCTTGATAGGGTTTCGCAGCTGCACATGCTGTTCATCATACCAGCGTCTCAAAGCATACAACACATAAGATGATGTAACATTTTGCATTATTCAGGTCATTTATGATATATTTATCCATTATTTATTTTTAGGCTTTTGCGCGTTTACTTTTTATTTAAATCGCGTAAGTTAAATCGCGTAAACTAAAAATAAGCATTTAACATAAACGGGCATCAAACAAATAAATATTTACGCCAAGTAAGTGCTATAAAGTTATTAGGATGATAATTTATAACTTTACACTTTTTATTTTTATTGGTTACGTAAAACGTTTACGTAACGCAATAAAACTACACTTTTGCATGCATGACAAACCATAAACCCACCTACACTTCAACAAATACCCACTAATACCCATAATACCCAAAAAACCTCATAAACTCTTGTCCAATTCAGCCCCTAACCAAAACTCATGCATACATACACTTACCATACTTGAAATTAAATCATATAACTCCACTAACACTATTAAACAACCATTGTTATTAACCAATGGATCAAACAACCACCTTTTGGCCATCTTTTGTCCCCCTTTGTGCTTAAACTCACGGCAAGACTACAAGACCAAGAGGAGACCAAGTAACCAAGCATGTTAGTAAGGTATTTTCATTACTTACATAAAGCAAAGACAATGTATGACATGCTCTAAATCTACCTAGCCCTAAACCATTTTTAAACCTTTTCCTTTGTCCGCTTGGCTTCCCTAACCGGACACACAAAGGAGACACACCAAAACCTTTGTTGGTTTTGATAGAATGGTATTATAGTTTATGTCTTACTATATATATTGGTCATAAAGTGGAAGAGACACATACTTAACATTTCCAAGCAAAAACCAAACACATTTCATCTCTTTTCTCTCCCAAAACCTACATCATACCCATCACACATACATATACTTTGCAAATTTGATTTCTAAGATAGTTCAAGTATTCAAGGGTTGTTACTTATCATATCTAAGGTGCTTCATAGAGTTGTGGAAGCTTGGTTAAGTGGTTAAAAGGGTTTTGCAAGTAAAGGAAGAATTAAGGTTTTCTTGGTTATGTTAGGGTTTTGTGGAAGCATTTAGGGATATATACTTGGGTTTTGCTTGTGTATCATCTTCACTCATCTTCATTAAGGTCTTCTAAGAACCATAATCTTTTAATATTATTAATTTAATGTTTTATATAATTGTGTATAGTTAAATCATCACCTAGGTTTATTTTATGAAGTTTATAAAATAAATGCATGTATATACATACACAAATTACATTTCTTTTGTGGTTAAGATGATGTTTAAAATATGTTAATATGTTTAAAAAAAGGATTTACAAACAATGGATAATTTATATAATTATTTGTCAAGTTATATATATTTATTTATTTATAAAGTTTAGATAAGTAAATAAATATGTTGGAAAATTTTCTTGGACAATATGGACTTAATATGATGGACACAATGTAGAGGACTTAATTTATACACAAGGGATGTTAATTTATAAATTAGAGGACTTGTGGTATTTTATTTAAGTTAAAAAGTACATAAAACAAATTTATATAATTAATTATATAAATCTTTAAAACCTCCTGTTTAAATTCATATAATAAGATATTTATTTTTTTTTATGTTTGTATAAAAAATTGTACTTAACATAAGTGCATCAGGGAAGTCGTTGGTCTGCCAAAACTCCAAAAGTGGTGCCACGTCAGCAAAATGGAGTTTGGCACCAGAAATGCCATGGCACCAGAATTCAGTGGGAGTGGTTTGGCACCAGAATTCTGGTGCCATAGCATTTTTTTTTTAAATAAACTCAAATTAAATTTTATTCAATTAAAACATATTAAACATTACATAAAACTTAAAAATTACATAAAACTTAAACATTATTAAACATTACATAAATAAAAACACAAACTACTCATCATCATTATTCCATAGATGCTCCATAAGGTCTTGTCGAAGATCGGTGTGTGTTTTCCTATCGCGTAGTTCTTTTGTCTTCCTAACATGTAAGTCACATCTTTCGACCCAGTCTCTAACAATGTTCGGTGCTGGATTCACGAACATATCTCTGAAGTTAACTTCAAATCCCTCGTCTTCCAATATCATGTTATGTAAAATTATACAACAATACATGATTCTCTTGAGGGTGTTGATTTGCATTGCACGCGCGGGTTGTCGTATAATACCCCAACGACCTTGTAGGACTCCGAATGCCCGTTCAATATCTTTTCTTGCAGCTTCTTGAACTCTCTTAAACTTCAAGGATTTTTCATCCCTTGCAACAGAAAACGTTTTGACAAACGTAGACCATGCTGGATAAATACCGTCGGCTAAATAGTAACCTTTCCTATATGTATGCCCGTTTACAACAAACGGACACTCTGGAGCTATATCAGCAATTTCATCATCAAATAATGGGGAACCATATAACACATTTAAATCATTATTCGCACCAGGAACCCCAAAATATGCATGCCAAATCCACAATTTTTGATCAGCAACAGCTTCTAACATAAGAGTTGGGTATTTATGAGTACTCCTTTTGAACTGCCCATGTAAGGCCTTTGGGCAATTTTTCCAATCCCAATGCATACAATCGATACTCCCGAGCATTCCCGGGAGTCCATGTTTTTCTTCGTGCAATTCATATGTTTTTTGAATATCAGTTGCAGTTGGCCTTCTTAAAAACTTATCATAATATAAAACGTGAATGCACTTAGTAAAGTGATCTAAGCATTCTCGTGAAGTACGTTCAGCAATTTGCAAATACTCATCAAATGCATCAGGTGAAGTGCCGTACGCCATTTGGCGTATGGCGGATGTGCACTTTAAAATAGGACCAATACTATTACGACCGGTCGCATCGAGCCGTGATCTAAAATAACTAAAGTACTCAGGCAGGGGTTGCACATCATAACTTAAGATATCGTTGAGTATTTTATTAAAAAGTCTAGAGCTCATACGATACCTGCGCCTAAACTTTTCTTCAGGATATTTAGGTTCATACTCGTCGTCGCCAAAATAGTCGTCGATTAGCCTTTGTTCCGCCTCTTCTCGTTCACGATATATGTATGTCCTCCTCCTCTTTGGACCATCACTCGAACCCCCGGCTTCTTGCTCACACAAACCCACATAATGTTGATACGACTCATAATCCCGCATATATCGATCATAGTCGGGTTGAAAGAAAGCATCATAATGATCGTATGTGTCGGTTGGGTCGAAATCGTTGAGATTATTTTGATCCATATTTGAAAGAAAAAAGAGAAGTATTGATGTAGAAGATGTATTGAAAGTGTGTGTGAAGTATGAAATAATAAGGGGGTATTTATAGGATTTTTAAAGGGGTAAAATTAGGGTTTAGGGGGTATTTTTTTGAAAATCCGCTCCCCCCAACGTATATATAACGGCTACTTTAAAAAAAAATCAGTTTCGCGTGGGCTATGGCACGAGGCTGGGAGTGGTGCGCTATGGCCTTTTTTCGCGCCAAGGCTTGGCGCCAGGCTAACAGCCATCGACTCCCTCCGCTCTAAAGTTTCATAGCGAAGATTTGTTTAGTTTACTGTGTCATAGAAATGCAATTTTCCCCTTTATAATAAGACAAAATTAGATCAAGCAATAATTTACATGTGGTTGAAAAAAGTACATTTTTGGTCCCTCTTTCATAACTTTGTGTCAAAAAACTTATGTGTCAATTTTTAAGGTAGATCAAGCGGTCCGATAAGTTCATATGTCAAAACATTAAACAGTTGTATTTTAGGGCAAAACTTTTTAGCATATATCAAATGAACCCATCGCAACCTTCCATTTACATCTCATCCTATGGCTGAGATTAATCCCAAATTAAATAATTAATACTTTTTATTAATAGAAGGGGGTAAGGTAGTCATTTTAACTCACCAAACCACCCATCCATAACTCACACACACACTCAGCTCGTGTTTAATTTCTCACAGACACACACATGATAATAATTTGCGCGTTGTTGCGGGTCATTAATTTTTTATTTTTTATTTATTTTGTGCGGGTTTATTTTTTCGGTCTCATGTTTAATAGTTTGTTTTTTTCTTAAGGCAAATCTGACGTGTCGACTTCTTCATGAACTCCCACTTCTTCGTTGCAAAGTAAATAAAAGGTTATGAAAAACCACCCACGTTCTGCAACAAATAACCGTGCTTCAACTAACCGCCTTCCAAATAACCTTTGCTTCTGGTCTCATCCAATAGCTCTCCACCCACACACACATACACACCCAATAATCTCCAATTTACAATTGTGATTGCAACCATATGAAAGTCGGTAGACTAAAGCACTCTTTCATATGCACTTGAGACTATGTGATCAGGTACGTTTTTATGATAAGCCAATATTTTTTCTTTTTTATATTTGATAGCAAATAACCGTGGCTTCTACTTTGCCATCTTAATTGTGGTTTCAGATTTTGAGAATGTAACAAATTGACATTAGCAATCTATGCACACAACATTTTTGATAAAGGGTTTGGTTGGTTGAGTTTTTATGCACTGCTAATGGGTATATGATTATAACATATATAATAATGTTGGATAAATTATGATGTTAACAGTGGTTTCAAGATGGAATCGACATGCAGCTTACGCCAAGGACGAAGGTAATATATCTTCTGATAAGTTCGCTGTAAATGTGGCCTTTTTATCATGTCTAGCTTTTTACTATTTGGTTGCGAGTAAGATATCGTGGTCACTTTTTTTTCTTACATACTGCTTAAGACTATTTATTAGATACCTTGACTACTATATCATTTATTAATGAATTTAATACAAATTATGGGGGTGATTGAGATGGCTTAGTAAAATGACTTCTTTACTTATTGTTATTGTATCAATTCAGATATTGGAACAAGACATTAGTGATGCTAATTGCACCTCACGTTTCCTGCAGGGACAAATCTTCACAAACGAAATAAAATAACTGCTCTGGAAGGTATGCAAGCGATCGTTTAAACATTGAGGGCACAATGTCAATTTTTATTTATTTATTCGTATTTGTTTCTTGGTGCAGGGAACATGCAAATTACTGATAGATAAAGTCATTGCTGGAGAGGCTAAAGCAAGCAAATGGTACATATTAAATCTTTTGGTTCATGAGGAAATCGGATGCGACGCTCCGGGTGAATGGAGCTAGGAAGGACCAGACACTAAAGCAAACGGTAAGCAACAATAAGTCGTAATGTATTTTTTATTATGAAACTGGCTGGCGTGGCTATTGGTAATTTTGTCAAAGGATTTTAATGAGTTTGTATTCAAAGAAACTCTGCAAATGGGATTACCAGGCTCAAGTATGCAACCATTTTATTTTATTTGATAAAGAGTAGGTGTCAAAATTAGGTAAAAAGTAAATGCGCGGAGTCGCAATGTATTTTTATAAAGTTAAGCATTCCCCTTTAAGCAAACAGTGAGGTATGTGTTTTTACTATGACTACTTTAATTCCCGTGTAATAAAATTTGTCGAAATTGGTATGTCTTTTTTTATCCCTTTAGAAGAGAGTGTATGTAGGTATTATAGTTTTTGATGTTTGATATGATCACAGAGAGCTTATGAAGAAGTATTGTATCAACGGTACACAAACCCCAATTTTATTCCATATAAGGGATATGGTGGAATTGTAATGGTGGATAGAAGGCAGGAATTCCCGGTTACTGATCTTTCACTAATTACCCTTAGACTCGATAATTTTACACATTTTTTTAGGAAAGTAAGTTTTTGGACGTGTTAACAAAGTCAGGTAAATCACTTAGTTTGAGGGAAAGTACGGGCCAAAAACGAGTTTAGGGAGGTTTTCCTTACCCACGCGTATGTGCTTATCTTTTAGTGAAATCGGGCAGTTGTGAACAAATTGAAAAAATCTCTGAGAGTGGGTTTGTTGTTCCCTTTTAGAACAACACACTTACCTGTGGTTCTGAGTTCTTTAGTTGTGTTTTTTTTTGCGTTTAAAGTTTGTAAATCGCCAAACACTAGGGCTTCTGCTTCGCTAACTGATTATTATATGGTTATGCTTAATGGTGTATGCAGTCCATTTCCATTATACATGTAGCATCAGTGACAGTCACTAACATTTTGTGTCTTCCTTTTTCGCAGTTGAATGAGTATTTGCAAAATGGTGCAGTTTCAAGACCTGATATGAGGGATTTTGTTAATTCTGTTAAGTTGGTTGGTGCTGATAAATTTGCACCTAATGCACAGCTTTTGGACCATGGTGTAACCGGGGGTAAAATCGCTTACTGATTCATTAATTTGCAAAATGTATGGTTTTTACCCCCTGGAACTCGCTGACGTGAGATACACAATACCCGCATTGACCCGTTGATAAGCAGATGACTCATGATGATGTTGGTTAGTTAAAAATCGTTGATCAATACTATGTTGGGTCAAATAACTATATTCAGATAGT
>BQNB010031340.1:15000-51995 GCA_026074375.1 Tanacetum coccineum
TTTTTTGATTTGTTCCTATAAAAAACGAACGTAATTGAGTTACCTTAATTGCTTACTTTTCATTTATTGGTGTTTAGTCGTTAGTGCATAGCATGAAGCTAGACACACAAATCCGGAGGTTCATTTGTTTTTATTACTTTGTGGACGTTTACTATTAAATCGGTTTGAGTTGGACGAAGATATGCTTAAACGCGTAACCTAAACATCACGTTATTCTATACCCCAAAGTAAGTGAATTTTGATATATTATTTTATATTTAGTTTTAAACATAGTTTATATCTTAACCAGTTATTGAGAAAATCGGCCATCGGCCGGGTAGAGACCTAGTTATTTAAGTGATTCTAAAATGTTTCGCAATTTTTTTTATTAAAAACGAACCAACACTATTCATGTCAGGGAAATAGTGCCAAGTATAAATTAGTGCGTATCTTTTCGTTTTACTCGTTTTGTACGTTCTTTATGGCCACGGTTTGTATTAAAAAAGATGTAATCAAAATATTACATTTTAGTATTTTTAACTCACTGATGAACAATATTATTTATAAAATTATTTTTATAAATTTAATTATCGAAATGTTTTGAAAGTCATAACTTATTTGTTTTAATTTCATTTTTAGTGATTCTTTCGAGCACGTCATCGTAATTAAAAATTCTATCTAAATAAAATATTTTCCAAAAAGTTTCTGTAATGAACAGTAATTTATTTTTATAAAAGTATTTATTATCGTAAACTTGCAAATGGCGTAACTTCTTTGTTATAGCTCGGATATTAGAGTTCCGTGTAGATTTAGAATCCTCATGAGATGTACTATGTTTATAAAATATAAATCTTACTTTTAAAATTCGAATTAAAATAGCAAGTTTGTATAACATCTGACATTGAACGAAAATTCTACCAACGAAAAATATATTCAAAACTCTATCCATTCATATATCTTGCATCAAGCATCATATAACGTAAGAAGAAATCATTAAGGTCAAAGTTAAAAAAAAAAGACTTTGAAAAAGTCAAGTGGACACTTAATGTGGGACGGATGTAGTAAACTTTTAAACAATTAATTTATACATACCTTAATAAATTAATCCACACTTGTATAATGTATATAATTTTATGCCAACATATTTTTAACATCAATATAACATATGAACAAGTATTTCAAACCATGATCAAGTGTAAAAATTCATTTCACATCTTAATATATTTTCTAGATGGTGATTTACTATATAAACATTATATACACATAAATCATAAATATAAAGAGTGTAGGGTTTTTAGATGACCTTAAGATGAAGTATGATGAAGAGAAACAAGTTCTAAACCTTAGTTTAGAATCAAAACCTAAGCTTCCAAGACTAGAAAACCTTAACTTTTCAAAAAACTCTAATCTTGAACTTTTCTTGATTAACCCTTGTAAATACTATACCAAACCTTCAATACACCTTAGAATGTCTTAGATATGATACTAGGATACTTGCTAGAAAAATTTGTATGGGTGGTTTGTTTGTGCTTGTGTGAGCCATGGGCTAGGGAGAGGACAAGAGAGGATTTGTGTGAAGTTTTTGGTTAAGGAATTGTATGTGTGATATCTTACTAGTGTTGCACCCTTTATATACTACAAGGAGCTAGTCAACTACACTATTTGAAGACCAAGACTTTAAATTACAAGGGGGAGGGGGGACGGTTGGACATAGGGAGTGAAACAAGGAGGACTTTGGTCAAAACACTAGTCATGGTCTAAGTTATAATGAGCCCTAAGTTGTACATGGCTCCTAGTTGATAAAATGTGTGCTCTATGTCCCCTTTGGTGTTGATTATGTCCAAAAATTGGGGAAGGGAGGGGATTAGATGAGTCTTTAATATCTTATGTTGAATTTCTAGTGATACTTGAAGTATAAGGATGTAGTTTTAAGTATAGAAGTGAATACTTGTAGTATTTGTTTTCTTATTGGTTTCTTATATGCAAAATTCGGCTAATAAGATAAATATGGGTGAAGTTTCATAAAACTTTGAATATTAGGTATAATAATGGGTATATGTTGAAGTGTAGATAAGTTTTAGTGGTTTCGTGAATGCCTAAATGTATTTTATCGCGAAACGTAACCACTTTACGTAACCAATAAAAATTAAAATCTGCAAAGTTAATAATTATCCTCCAAAGGACAAAGATAGGTCGTTATTTATGATCCTATTAGTCTAGATGTATAAATCACTATATGGAGAGCTATCCCGACATCTAGACTACTTGGTCCGTACTAGATCCAGTTGAATGATAGGTCGCATACAAAAGCACGTAAACAAGTATAAATTGATAAACATAAACAAGCAATCAACGATAAATTAAGATATCGAGATAAACAAACCAAACATTCAGATCTTCATAATAATAGCTAATACCCGAAGGTATTAGCCTTCAAACGTCATAATTAATACAAAAGTAATGATTTAGCCAAGGTAAACTAACCGAGTTAACGAATGATACCAAAAACTGAACGATTACAAGAGTACAAGAAATTACACGTTGTCTCCTATGGAATTAATTGCGTTGCTCGACCTCTTCTACTCTTTTTCTCCTCTGAAAATCTACTTTTGTGGTTTAGGTATCGAGAATATAATTTAGCACACTTAAAACTCATTTTTGAGTTTTCTATTTATAAGGTCTGGAAAAAGGTCGATATGGTGTATCGAAAGTCTTCGATACGGCGTATTAGGGATTTCTTGGAGTAGGGACCACATTTGATATCTTTCAGAATATTTTATTTCCATATGGCTTGAATACGACGTATTGGTCTTTCCTGGATACAGCGTATTGGATCTTGTTTCCTTCGTGGTCTTTGGTGAAGTGTAGGCACATATACGCCGTATCTTCCTTGATGGATATGGCGTATTTCTTGTAAGAATGGTAATCTTCAAATATCTCCGTTTAAGCTCCAGAATGCGTGCCTTTTAGTTAACTTTCATCAAGTACTCCATAATTACTGTAATTCTCAAATACAAACGATTAAGTAACAATTATTTGCAATAATTATACAAAATGGGTTATTTACATGGGATAAATGATGCTATAAAAGTGACGTTATTTGATGTCATCAATATTCTTATGTTGTTTGAAGTTGTCATGAAGAATATCTTTGGTGTAGTTTAGTTTTCATATTAAATTTTATACATTTATGATGTATAAATCAGCAATGTCATTTTTTATTGCTTTCTTTAGTATATTTTTGTGAATATTCTGTAATCTATTCAAACTAATATTCAGTGCTTTTTTAGAGCCGCAATATGTGGACCTCACGAATCTCTTCTGAGTCCATTGCCGCCTGCAGCTATTATAGAACCAGCAAAGGATGACAATACGGAGAAGGAGCAGGTATGTGTGTCTGTCTGATTATGTTTTTCCATAGACTTCACACATATGCCATGTGTTTCAAAAACATGGAAGAGGCAGAACCAAGCGTTACTGAGAAGCCCACAAATGGATCAGTACATCTCAACTTAGACTTGGAAAACGACGATAATAATATGATGATAGATTCAAAATGGATCAGTACATCTCAACTTAGACTTGGAAAACGGCGATAATAATATGACGATGGATGCACCATCAGTTAGAGATCTCAACCAACGCAAAAAAGAATTGTAAAAATGAAGTGTTATCAGGATTTAAAAAAATACTTCAAGATCTCTAATCTATATTGTAAGTTTATAAACCTTGATTTTCGGATTTTATTTTTATACATTAGAGTTTAGGCGTTTTTATATTCAAGGCTTCTTTTTAGATTGTTTGCATCAAGTATAATTTTCATTATAAGATTCTAATTTTGGATTTGGATTTGTATTCATACAACTAATGGTTAGTTGTTTGCATTAGGTTGTGGAGATGGGGCGTACGACCCATTCACAAGTGCTCATTACTTCTCTGCTAAAATCTTCGATTAGGTACTTTATTCAATAACTTGGTTTACTTTTACATTCAAATATGATTTTAAATCGTTACTTTACAGTCAAACTGAATTCATGTGAATTGTGAAGTGGGTTTTTGGATCAAGGTGGATCTATGTGTTTTAAGATGCTTTATTTGTTTATAACATAGCGTCTTTAACCAATTTCAAATAAAAATAAAAATACAAGGCATGATAAGCTGTATTATTGATTAATCTAGATAAGATGAATCTGTTAACTTGAGCTTATAGCTTATTTAAGCTCATACCTACTTCACTGAAAAAGTAAAATTTTCTTTATAAATGACCGTTGGATCTTTTCTTTGGCCATGTAACATGTTACAGGTTAACACATGCCACTTTTAATCGGGTCAGGTCATTTGCTCTAAAAAGGTTTTACAATGCCAAGCCAATAGTTGTGATACGAACCATACACAGAGAAAATGCTTATTCGGGCATTCCAAACAGGATTATTTCAAAAACCAACAAGCTGATGATCAATTTTAATAAGCAATCCAAACACTCCCGCCGATCATTACATATGGAGCATGGTTTTAGACTACTAGTCCATCTTGCAAAATACTAGATGTTCACTAATGACTATAATTTGTAATGCTTTAAAAAAATTTTGAATTGAAGCGCCAATTTGCTTTAATTTTTTTCAAATTTCCTTCCATTTTCTTCTAATATGTTTTTGAGCAGCGCTTATTTAGAGATAGCAAATTGGGGTCGGGTAAAGTTATATTCTTATAATTTGTATTTTAAATGTGCAGAGAGGACAAATTCTCATGGTTGCGTGATGATGAATTTGCTCGCCAATCACTTCCTGGGGTCAACCCCATCAGCGTAGAGAAACTTAAAGTCTTCCCACCAGTGAGTCAACTTAACCCTAAAATATACGGTCTGTGCTTTTTATGCAAGAAGTTATGCAGGTATGTATATACATTTCCATTTTCTAATGGGAAGCGAGACGTTGAGATCAGTTCATAACATATATTTATTACTTTCTGTGCTTTATAAGCAAGAATGTTAAGTATATATAATTATAATATAATATGAACTTTTGTTTCATAAAACTGATTATACAATTTCTCTAGTCTTTTAAGGGTGTTTGGGATGTAATAGTTTATCGTTTATTTGCTTACATACAAAACATTTAAGTGCAAACCACGTGCGTTTATATTTATTATTTTGAGTTTTTGACAAAATTAAAAAAAATAGTTTGGTTTAGTTCTTCGATTAATTATATATGATTCTTTACACATGTTGAAAAATCTTTGGATCAAAAGGAAAGCGAGACGTTGAGATCAGTTGGATAATCGCGAGATCAAGCCTTTTATGCAAGTACACGATGTATGTAATTTCTATATAAACTACATACTTGAAATTCTGATGTAAGATTTTACAACAGATTTATGATTGTTACAGTTTTTAAATCATGTATTATTGAGAATGATTTGTAGCATTTGATTGCTGTTTAGGTGTTCACAAACCACATGGGGAAGAAATATGAGCAAACTATCACAAAGTCAAGAGTAGTGAAAACTGGACTATGGTTTGGAAGCCCACTTAGCGACAAAGAGGTTCAAGTGTTTATTGCAAAAAAGGTTAGTGAGTGGTTGTTGATATAAAACATGTTTCTAAAACTTTTTGTAAAAACAAAATTGACCCATTTGGATTGCTCACTGAAACTGTAGCTTTAGGAGCTTTTTGGGAATGTGCATTTAAATTGCTTATTGGATTTCTTAGGATAGCTAAATGAAATTGCTTATTCTCTATAAAAAGTTTTAAGTAGGCAATACCCAACATTCTCGCTGCAATTTCAATAAAGAATCCTAAACAGTCTCCTTAGTTTAAATAGTGAATCCCAAACACGCATGTAACTGTTTGATAGGCAAGTCCAATGTGGGTGTTCTGTTTATCAGGAAGCACAAGGTTAAAAGGTCAATCAAAGTATCAAAGTATCAAAGTAATAAGCTTGGAGATATCCCGCCTAATGAGTATTATTCGAATATAGGGCAACAAATTACAGAGGAGCAGGATCCGAAGCGGTGGCGGTGGCTGCTATAAGCATGTAATATGAAAAAAAATATGGACTATCAAAGGTTTTCCTCATCCGAGGTGCGTTTTAGAGACCTGACTAATTAGACTTGCTGAATTATAGAAAACCTTTAATTAAGTCTCTTCAAGTAATATTGTGTTTCTAATCAGATTTTGTTAAATTAGATTATAGGTTTTTTGATTATAGGTTTTTTAGTTCATTTCGTAAATTTAAATTCTGATTATTGCAACAAGTAGTATATTTTGGAACAAAGTGAGTTAAATAGGCCTATAAGTATCAGTCGTTTAGCTACCAAAAAATGTGAATATGCTTAATAGCTTTAACCAAAGGCAGTAAGCCAATATAGCTAATTTAGATGCTTACCCAAACACCCTTTAGATGTATTATGAAACTTGTTTTACCAAAGGCAGTGACCCGTTCGACTCTTTAACATGTTTCCCTTAGAAACTAAGGAAAATACAGGTTTATTAGATTATAGTTGTACGAAAACACAATATATCATATAATGTTTGATTAGGTTGTAGCTGCAAAAGTGTGATATGTGGAGAAACGTCTCCAAATAAGCTTGCAAGCTTGCTTAAGAAGCCATACCATAAGAGCTACACAAAAGTAAGTTAAATAGGCCTATAAGTATCAGTCGTTTAGCTACCAAAAAACACGAATGTGCTTAATAGCTTTAACCAAAGGCAGTAAGCCAATATACCTAATTTAGATGCTTACCCAAACACCCTTTAGATGTATTATGAAACCTGTTTTACCAAAGGAAATGACCCATTCGTCTCTTTAACATGTTTCCCTTAGAGTTTTAGAAACCTGTTTGACCAACTTAGATGAATTATAACCCGAATCGACCCATTAAAACTGTTTGGAATTGTTTACTAAAACTGTTTATCTGTATATTGCCAAAGCACTTATATAAAAAAACCTAATACATTATAGCCATTAAATGGTAATACACTCAATTTCCGAACCTCAGTGACTACTTTTTCCTCTTCTTGCTTAATAAAAGAGGAATTTATGACTGGCTTAATAAAAGAGAAGAGAGAAAAGTGTATCAAAATACACCAATCAAAACATAAAAACAAATATTTGTGGATTTTTTATGAATGTTTTGTGGACGTAGCAAAATTCCTGTTTATACCACTGTAACCCTTGCCTTTTTTGTGAGTTTTGAATGTTCTAATTTAGTCCTTTGACTATTTGACGTTTGTCAGTTTCGTTAGAACTTGTACCGTGTTGACGGTAGTGGATTTATGTGAAATAATGTGATTGATGGTGACATATGGTTATATGGTGTATAATAATCTCTTTTTAAGGGTATTATTATGTTGATTGTGTTCCGGGTTGTTTAACCCATGAATAGCGTGAAGTGCCGAAAACGAGTCCCGACACGTCCGTTAATGTCCAAATGAGTTTTTGGGAAGTATAACGTGGAAATATATCAAGTAAATACTCTAAGTTATTGGAAAAGTATTTTTAAGATGAATAAAAATGCTAAGTAACTTCGGAAAAATATTTTTCGATCACGGTTTTTGGGATTTGAGTAAACCCGACAAGAAAAGAAGTCCCCGAACCCCTCTTGGATACCCCAACCGGTCGAACCCCACTAGGGAGCAAGAAGGCCCTTTTTTAGCTTGGTTGTCTAGACCATGGTACACATATATTCATTTGACAACACACATATCCTCATTTCTTTCACAACAAGAAAAATTGTTCTTTTCTTTTTCTCTTGTGCCTTACTCGGCCGAACTCACACACACACAAACACTTTAAATTTTTTCCAACTTTGGTTAAGAAGATGAAGGTTAAAGTCTTGGGTTGATTCTAGTGTTCGGGTTAACATTTAAACAACGTTTGGGTTGTTTGGTTCGTGTCGATCTTTTTTAAAAGTGACGATTTTTGTAAGTCATCTTATTTCAAATATTTTTGTACTTTTGAATACCTTATGATGCATAGATGTTAGTTGTACAAGTTGATCGTCGTAAAAATCAAAACTCAAAAATGAAAAGAAATATAATAAGGTGCGTTTGTTTTGAAAATAAAAGAAAAGGAGAAGAGGTTTTGTTAGTTTTGATATTGTGGCCGTGATGGTTAAAAAACATTTGTTGCTAATTAGCTTATTTTGGATAATAGCTTATTTATAAGCACTTTTCGGCTTATTTTAGGCTTAAGGTAGTTCGAAAACCACAAGGGTGTTAGTAGAAGTATTTTTGGTTATTACCTTAGTATGTCATATTTTGTGGACTATATTTATAGCTTATGGTGATAACCAAATGTAATACGTAGCTTATTAGCTTATTTTTAAGCTTATGAATTTGGTTTTGGAGCTTTTGGGTTCATGGCCCAATAAGCCTCAATAAGCTGGCAATATTTGATTCTTATGAGGTCCGGATTATTTTGTTAGCTATTGTTTTGGACTTATATTCACTAATGGACTTTGGTATTGGGCCTAAAGTATATATTATACGTATGAATATCTTAATGGATCCTTATTGGGCCTTAAGGCCCAATAAGCGTAAACTAGTCATTTTAAGAGATTTGACGGAATTTTCGAAACATGTTTATGAATTTATTTTGGAAGTCGTTTGGGAAATACGTTTTGGTGAACATTGCGAAATATGGATTTTTGGCATTTTGTTGAAAATGGTGAATTAGTGGAAAATTGTTTGAAATTAAGGTTTAAAACCTTGAAAAACGTTGTATAAACGTACGGGTCATGTCGAAATTTCGTAAAAAGTCTATACTTAGAATTTTTACTAAAAACGCGATTTTCAATAAAATATTATTATTTTAATAAATCGACTAAAAGACGAAAATTATATTTTTTTGAAACTTTTCTAAATTGTTTAGTATAATTAAATGTTTCGTTTCTTATAGATTAAATAATGAATTAATGGAAATTAAGAGTACCGAATGAATTTACCGAGATATATATATATATATGTATATATATATATATGTATATATATATGTATGTATTTATTACTTATCTATTATATTAAATAGTATAAGTATATAACTAACTGGGCTAGCTCGGTTGGCCACCAATGGTGTCTTTTGGGAGGTTGTTACCACATGCGAGAGGTCTCAAGTTCAAGTTTCTTCGTGGGGGGGAGGGGGTTTCCTTCAAGGTGGGATCATGTGAGGTTCTGCCCCATAGATGCGTTGATTCGAGGCTGGCAGAGACTACCTTCTGGGTATGTACTGTGAAATCGAATCACTAATTATTATTCGAAGCTGGCAGGGACTACCTTCTGGGTAAGTACTGTGGAATCGAATAACTAACTTAGTAACTGTACTAACTCGCCGTTAAAAAAATAGTATAAGTATATACTATATTAAGGTATGAGTTGGAAGTAGGGGTGTTATCGGGTCGGGTTGTAGGGTTATCGGGTTATTCGTGTCAGGTTGATTCGGGTTTTGGTGTCCCAAATATTGACCCTAACCCGACCCTATAAAATACCAGGTTATCAGGTTTCGAGTTAAAACGGGTCGGGTTGAATCGGGTTGTGTTGTCGGGTTGTTATCGGGTTGAACATGGAAATCACAATGGTCAGTGGCATATATATGGAACATTTTACAAAATAAAGCACAATGATAAGAATGCTTTAACAAAATGTTGTAGCTTCTAACAGAACCAAGTATTTCATTTTTAATAGAGATAAATTTTCATACATTGATAAGTATGTTCTAATTCGTTTACCTACATGATTGACAACAAAATCCAAGATTCTAAACTTGCTGATGTGATTTGGACAATACGAAAAATCTAAGAACATACCACTTATAACACAATAAGTTGCAACATGTGAAAGGGGCTTTTCGGTTTGTCAACAATTCAAGACAATTTGATTATGTCGAGAATAATATGGAGATGTCAGTATGTCACCTATGTCACTTAAAAAGATGGTCAAGGAGAGAAGCCACTAGTTTCTAAAAACAAGCCTAAAGAAACTTTTGACTAAGACAAATTTCTCTAAACCTTAAATTTCTTAAGATGTATGGTAGTAAAATACCATGAACCTTTAAGACTTTTATGTTTAATCATGCAAAAGCATAACAAAAAGACACTAGGTCCTCACAAAGAGTCACTTTATCCAAAATTTAAACAAGTTTCTACTTGAACAAGAGTTCTATTAACAGAAATTTATCGTTTGATACCAAGTACATAACTTTTTCCAAATTACAAAAAAAAAGTTACCCAACCCACTCTATCCAAACATATAATACAGTAACACGTAGGGATCACGTTTACACTGCAGAAATTTATGGTTTGAGACTACAGTACATAACTTTTTTTTGTTTGTTAACTACGTAATTTACATATAATAAGTGTACTGGGCTAAAACTATTAATTTGAAGTGTTAATATAACAGCCACTTAGGGTTGTTATGTGTTGTTGGGTCTAAAAAAATGAAAGGCTTATACATTTATCGGGCTGAACCCGAACCCGATAAAATATGAAAAATAACCTTAATCCTGACCCTCATAAGGTTACGGTTGGTCGGGTGGACCCGATAAGACCGATAAGACAAGTTAGAACGAATCAACCCTCCCTATAAGGCTTAAATCGGGTTCCGGGTCAGGTCGGTCAACCCATTTGACACCCCTTAGTTGGAAGTATTATACTTGAAGTTATGTTGTCAACCATCACACCACTAAAACTTAAGAAATAACCTACAACGCGCATCTGACCTCTATGCATCAAATCTGAAAAACTATTTTGGAAAAGAGTGTCTAAGTGGAACATTAATTGGACTAGGCCGTGTTCGGACGTCGTTGCATTTGCTTGTGTGATATTGAGTCGGCTGGTTGAGACCTTTGCTTGAGGTGAGTTCTCGTAGCCCCACTTTTGTTAAATGTTTTCCGTTGAGGGAAAATGATACTCAAATGTGGTTTGAACTGTTTTTCTGAACTGTGCGAAATGTGGTTTTGTTTTTGGGTCAATTTATGTGCTTATGACTGCTATGTGAATGATATGTGTTGGTACGATATGCTGTGTGAAACTTTCTGTGTGGAACTTCGCCTTATATATAGCTCCAGCTGGTAGGCTTTAGGTGCGGTAAGACATTCGGGGTTGCGACCCTTAGAGCGGTGGTACACGCTGGTGATAAGACTAGCGGGGATGCTAAGTCATAGGATTGTGATTGCATGTATATATTCACTGTCATATAACATAATTGTCTAACTGTTTGAGATATTGGCACAACGACTGGGTTTCCTTCAAACCTACGAGCTCACCAACATTATTGTTGACGTTTTCGAGTATCATTTTCAAGTGAAGAGAATGACCGTTAAGGTTAAGATGTGTGATAGCAGACTTTAAGTATATCCTATATGGATCATGTTTGAGAAGTCTTACTTTTGAAGTATGTTATGGATTTGTTTTCTTGAGAAATGATGTTTAAGATTCGTATGGACCCTTGCGTGGGCAAGTGGATTTGTAAGCGACTATTTGTTGTGTTCTTTAATGGGACATCACTCAAAGTTATTGAGGTTGATGGTCGTCATGACACTTTCATTTATGCATTTTAGATTTCTCTATTTTTGTATCTTGTGTTATGATTGATCATTATGTTGCATTCCCGTGTTTCCGCCTATGACGGGGTGTGACAACCACACACTTTAAGTTGAAACCATTGCTGAAAAATAATTGCTATATTAAACTTCGAATAATGCAGGTTGCTTTTATTCTTGCAAGAAAGGGGTGATGTGACTGGGCATCAATTGATGAAGTGTACCTTCACCTCACTGATGCTGCTGAAAGAATGTTGAAAGAAATTCCACTTGAAAGCTTGAAAGTTTAGACGAAAATGTTTTGAAGTCACTTGGATGAAAAGGAAACATGTGTGGCTCAGTTGCAATCATTTTTATGCATAAGTATACATTTAAATGGTGACAATGGAAGAACAATTTATGGAAATCACTTTTTCATGCTGATTTATATTTTAAACACCCAAGTTTATTTACAGGCTACAAAATTGTAACTGGATAGACACTGATTTTTTTTTAACGGCAAATTTTATTAAAAAAAACTAGCAAGGAGCTAGAAAAGATTACAAAATAAGACAATTAGGGTTCTTAAGCCAACTAACCCAATTGATTTTAAACTTACAACGATTAGAAATCCACAAATAGGACAATTGAACAATGTCATCGAAAAGGAGATCTCGCCTAGGCTGCTTGGATCCGAACAAAACCTGGTTTCTAAAGCGCCAAATAAGCCACCACATGATGTAGCAAATGCCTTCAAGAAACGTCTTCAACTGTTTAGGAAAACGGGTGTTGTTGAGCCAACTAAGCCAATCTTCGTATCTATCAAAAGAAATAGAATCCATCTCCCACCATCGCAAGAATTTGTTCCAAACTTGTCGAGCTAAAGGACAAGAGAAGAAAATGTGAGATGTAGATTCCGCCGCCGAGTTACAAAGAGGGCATAGAATCGAAGGAATGTCCATCCCTCTAAGCGAAAGGTTGAGCCTAGTAGGGATCTTGTCCAAGAAAACTTTCCAAGCGTGAATATTCACCTTGATAGGGATAATCTTAACCCATCTAGTAGGAACATCATTTTTAGGCAAGATGTTGTCGTCTATGCAAATACGAGTAGACTTGACCGAAAAATCACCAGAGGATTCGAGAGACCAAAACCACCGATCACACATATTAGGAAGAGAGATGCCAGTAGTTCGAGAGCCAAGCAAAGAAAACTGTTCTTCTTCAACCCCTCCTCTAGGAGGTCTTCGAAAAGAGTGTATCAAAGATGGTTGACTCAACTTAGAAGCGACGCTAATAGATTTGCATGTCTCAAGAGCATGCAACCTCGGATATAAGGATTTGAAAGGACCATCGTCATGCCATTTGTCGTCCCAAAAAGAAGTGTTCTCGCCATTACCCAACTTTTTCTTCAAGAATTGCATAAGGTCGATACCTTTAGAATTAAGAGCATGCATCTCACGGATTATATCTAACCAAGGCGAACGTCGTAAAGACGTGACGCAAGAAGAAAGGGCCCCATGATTGCCATGCATAGCTTGAATGAAACGAGACCACCAAGAAGAATCTTGAGAAAAAAAGCGCCAAATCCATTTAAAAAGGAGAGCTCGATTCGTAGCATAAAGACTAGAAACCCCGAGACCACCATTTTTCTTAGAAGCTAAGATCTTGTCCCATCCAATCCATGAATTTTTTTTGTCCATGCCATCGATTCCATTAAAGAAATTCCTGCGTATGGACTCCAGCTTATTTAATACGCCCATGGGAGCCTTAAAAATGGACATATGATAAAGCGGTATCGAAGAGATGACCGACTTGATGAGAGTTAACCGACCCCCTATCGAAAGGGTTTTAAGTTTCCAATTAGAGAGGCGATTAGAAACTTTAGAGATGACATCTTCCCATGGTTTAAGTCTCGACATATTATCACCAACAATGACACCTAGATATTTGAAAGGAGATGAAAAAGTGGAACAACCAACCAGATTCGCTACTGATTCAACTTCATTCGAATTAACACCAACTCCCATCAATTTACTCTTGTGAAAATTAATCTTAAGACCGGAGGCTAAATAGAAGCAATTTAAAACTTTAGCAACAGTTTTAATGTTCGAACTATTCCATTCACCGATAAAGACCACGTCATCTGCGTAAAAAAGATGAGATATCGAAAAAGAAGCATTAATCGAGATACCTTTGAAGAGATTAGCTTCGATAACTCTTTTAAAAGATAGGTGAAGGGTTTCCATGATCAAAATAAAAAGGAATGGGGAGATAGGATCTCCTTGTTTTAATCCTCTATGGAATTGAAATTCCGATGTAGGGCTACCGTTGACTAGAACCGAACCCGTGGCAGTTTCAAAGCAACCATTAATCCAAGAGCACCATTTTTGACCAAAGCCGAAAGCCCTAAGAGTATCGATCAAGTAGTCCCATTTCACCGAGTCAAAAGCTTTTTCAAAATCGACCTTAAAAATCATAGCTCTTTTCCTTTTATGTTTGCACCACTGTAACAACTCATCGAGAATGAACGGACCATCCAAAATGTTGCGATTAGAAACAAAAGCCGATTGAACTTCACTAATAAGACAAGGCAAGACATTGCAAAGTCTATTAGCTAAAATCTTAGTAATAATTTTGTAAATGCTCCCAATAAGACTTATAGGCCGAAAGTCTTTAACGATTTTCGCATCATGGATTTTAGGAATAAGCGCTATAAAAGAAGCATTACATCCACGAGGAATGTGTCCATTCTCGAAGAAATCTGAAACCGCTTGAAAAACATCTTGATCAAGAGTCTTCCAAAATTTACGGAAGAATTCAAACGTAAACCCGTCTGGCCCCGGTGATTTGTTGGCGCCGCAATCCCAAACAGCCCTTTTCACTTCGTCATAAGTAACCAAGCGCTCTAAATCTTCAACTTGATCAGTGGATAGACGATTAGGGAAAACGAAATCGAAACTTAGACGAGGAGTATAAGAAGGCGAAAATTGATTCTTGAAGTGGGAGTAAAATTCTCGTTTAACACCAACAGGATTAGAAATCCATTCACCGTTGACTAGAGTGCCACGAATAGCAAGTTGAGATCTCTTTTTATTAAGAATTCCATGAAAATATTTAGTATATAACAACTGGATAGACACTAATTAGCTACGAGTTGGTTGGATGTAACACCGTAAAACCAGTATATAATTGAAGAGGCTGAAGTGCTTTGCAGATTCGGAACGCTCATTACTATTGAATCATATTCGTTTTTTGTCTGCAACGAATATCTGCAATTGAGTTTCTCATTTTTTTATGTACAAAACGCACCATGACAAAGCGCAGGCATCAAACCTCATTACTAGTAAATCCTACATCAAGTATTGACTAGTTGTGAGGTATATAATCCACACATAATAAAGTCTATGATTGCTATGAATTTAGTGGATAACTTGGTATTTTTCTCGTATAAACTTTTATATAATAAAAGAATTACATTATTTCAGAGTTTTCTAATCAAATCAGTTTTGTAAAAAAAAATTTAGACCAATCAGATGGTTTGATTTTATCACGTAGGCAAAATCGTGCGATCTGATTAGTTAAAAAATATCAAAATTGAATCCAATTTAGTCAAAATTGAAAATTATGGTAGAGGAATTTGGTGGAGAAAAAAAACACACATAAAAATATCAGTGTCAAATTTATGAAAACAAAAACTTAAAAAATATTAGGTAATTAATAAAACTTCAGCGGTTGAATTTTAAATAAATTATATGGAGTTAAGTGTAAATTTATAGTTTTCATGTTTTTAATAACTTCAAAAATTAAACAAATAACCCCTTAGACATTATACTCCTATATCTTAAAAAATACAACATATATGTTATATTAAAAATACAACATATATATGAACAAGATTATTAATATCAAAATAAAAACCAAATTATTGTGTATGTAATAAATAAACGATGTTGTACGTATATAAAAAACTCATGTTTTTCCCCTTTATGAGTTTATGTAAGAATATTCAGGAAAAAATTTATTTTTACAATATGCGTTCAATAAAAACTCATTGTTATTCCAATTTATAAGTTTATCCCATGCGTTCACGGGTTTGAATATTAAATACGGCTAAATTATTATTAAAAAGAATATAAATATCAAATGTAAGCATAAATTACTGTGATACGAAACAAATATACGTGATTGTACTTATAACAAATGTAATTCTTATTTAAAGATTATATAAGGATATCTGAAAAAACATTTTTAAAAAACTTTAAATTTTAACTTGATCAACGTTCATCATCTGTTACTAAACTCACATATTGTATACAACATGATATCAATAGTTAAATTTAAACATAAACCTGAACATGTACGTCACTTAAACAAAGTTATATATATCATTCAACAAAAATCTTTTACAAAATATAAATCGATATTAATATATAATGAATTTTTTTACGTAAAAACTAAAATTTTAAACACGAGCAAATTTTTATATGTTCATATACTAAACTAAAAGTTTAAAATAAATGCAACATGCTTGGAATTTTTTTTTATATGTGTGTGCACGAGACTTATAACTAGTGTATATTATCATAAAAAATCTCAGATTTTAATAAATGCAACATGCTCGGAAAAAATTTATTATAGGTGCACTGTTTCTTTAGTATAAATAAAATAAAATGCATCTCATAACCTTTAGTTTTTGGTCACCGCAAAACCTAGTATCAGTAAGTAAATTTGACATCAATCATATGCATGCACTCTCAAGGATTGTTTAGCGTACATTATCTCCCGTATAGGAAACTGAAAACCGTCCATGGTCCCATAACAAAAGTCCACATAACAATATTTTAAAAAAGTCAAAAAGTAACAATACAAGTTCATGTTTCCTTCATATTTTAACAACATGAATGAAGAAAGCTACACACGTACAGTTCACGGCATGGTTAAGTCTACCCGCTACGGGCCGGACGACCGACTCGGTCGCCGTCGGTCGCCCCCATAGTGGTGACCCGGTCGTCGCTTAGGTCGCCGGAAACCGTTACACCAGTTGGTCGTCCTCACGACAAATCTCGACCGAAAGAAATAGGAATAAAAATTGTTATATTTTTCAACTTTTAATAAAAAAAAACTTTTTATCTTTAAAATTTCAATCCCTTTAACACTATAAATACCCACTTATTTTACCATTTTATACACACTTATATACACTTTCATCCACTTTTTTAAATGATGTTGGGATCTGAGATTTGATGATTACAAAACTACATATGCTTATATGAAGATAAATGAAACAAGAAGGACTTAATATGATATGTTGGACTTTGACTAAAACATTAATGTTGATTGGAAGTTACAAAATCAACATTAATATGATATGTTGGACTTTGACTAAAACATTAATGATGATTGGAAGTTACAAAATCAACATTATGATATGTTTGACTAAGGTTTTCTTGTAAACCCTAGCCTCTCTAGTATATAAAGAGAGGTAGGGTGAATAGTTTGATTATCCATCATAGTTAGATCTCTCCCAATGAGAGTCTAATAGTTAGTTTATGTAATAGTTATTAGTTAGTTTATAGACGTGTTATAGTCGTCTATATGTATTAGTAGCCTCAAGGATCATAGGATCCATGTTACAGTTAGGTAACGTATTAATAAAATTGAGGCATGAACGTTCGGTTAAAACCTTGTTTAACAACATTACTGTTCTTTATGATTTCCGCTGTGCTTATTAATGTTGTTTGTAAAACATATCCTAGATGGGCTAAACGATTCTCAACATGTGGTATCAGAGCGGGTTGCTCTTGATATCTAGGATCTATAAGGTATATATCTACTTAGTTTTTGGATGGATTTGGATCTCGGATAGATGATGAAATTATGGCTCGATTTGGGGATTATTATGAAGAGAGTTGATTATTGCTTATTTGATGTTGTAGTTGAGTTTCACAGATGCGTGTTCTTATCATACCTTTTAGATGGAAGGTTAACTTGTTCGTGTTACAAGGGTGTGACGAAGACTTGACGAATCTAGCAAAGGTGTGTGATCTTAAACTTAGATCGGTAGCTTAATGCTCACATTTGCTTATCACTTGAAGATGTTTCGTTGTTAGTGCTCAGCTTCTTTTAACTTTGTTAATACTATTTGTTTTATCTGTCTCATTTTAGTTGGAGATTGTTTGTATAGAGATGCGATATCTTATCTTATATTTTGGTCTTGGTTTTAAGTTTTGACATCTCAGTGGATATGTGCAAGACATAAGACACAAGTTGGGGAATTATACTTCTTCAACATTTTGGGTTATACTCATTTTTCTTCATCAATAATTACTACTTGGAGCCTACTGAGTTCGAGATTCAAGAGATGGTTAGCATACTTTCAGGGGAAGCTTATTGTTACATTGTTTTAACCATCTAATTAACACTTAAGGAGGAAGTGTTCACAAGTTGATTATTAAGATAAACCCCTATTGGATGATTACAAAAAGGAGGAAGAAGATTCTTGATTTGCGCTTATTTTTTATTGGGGTGCATGTTCAAGGAGTATCTTAAGTCAATGGGTAGCTTTTGAAGATTGTTTTCATTCATGGAGACTGTTTTGTTATTCAAATAGGGGAAGGTTTGTTGGGATCTGAGATATGAATGATTAACAAAAACTACAAATGCTTATATGAAGGATAATGAAACAAAAAGGACTTAAGTTTGATATGTTGGACTTTGACTAAAACATTAATGTTGATTGGAAGTTACAAAATCAACATTAATATGATATGTTGGACTTTGACTAAAACATTAATGATGATTGGAAGTTACAAAATCAACATTATGATATGTTTGACTAAGGTTTTCTTGTAAACCCTAGCCTCTCTAGTATATAAAGAGAGGTAGGGTGAATAGTTTGATAATCCATCATAGTTAGATCTCTCCCAATGAGAGTCTAATAGTTAGTTTATGTAATAGTTAGTAGTTAGTTTATAGACGTGTTATAGTCGTCTATATGTATTAGTAGCCTCAAGGATCATAGGATCCATGTTACAGTTAGGTAACGTACTAATAATATTGAGGCATGAACGTTCGGTTAAAACCTTGTTTAATAACTTATTGTTCTTTAATTTCCGCTGCGTATATAAGTTATTTGTAAAACATATCCTAGATGGGCTAAACGATCTTATCAATTGGTATCAGAGCGGGTTGCTCTTGATATCTAGGATCTACAAGGTATATATCTAATTTGTTTTTGGATGGATTTGGATCTCGGATAGATGATGAAATTATGGCTCGATTTGGGGATTATTATGAAGAGAGTTGATTATTGCTTATTTGATGTTGTAGTTGAGTTTCACAGATGCGTGTTCTTATCATACCTTTTAGCAGGAGGTAACTTGTTCGTGCTTACAATGGTGTGACGAAGACTTGACGAATCTAGCAAAGGTGTGTGATCTATAAACTTAGGGTGCTTAATGCTCACATTTGCTATCACTTGAAGGAGTTACGTTGTTGTGCTCAGTGTCTCATATAGTTGAGGATTTTGTCAAGAGATTGCGATCTACTTATATTTTGGTCTTGGTATAAGTTTGACATCACGTGGATAGTGCAAGACATAAGACACAAGTTTGGGAAATTCTACTTCTTCAACATATGGGTTATACTCATTTTTCTTCATCAATAATTACTACTTGGAGCCTACTGAGTTCGAGATTCAAGAGATGGTTAGCATACTTTTAGGGGAAGCTTATTGTTAACATGTTTAACCATCTACATGTACCACTTAAGGGGAAGTGTTCACAAGTTGCTTATCTACAGATGACCCCTATTGGATGATTACAAAAAGGGGAAGAAGATTCGTGATTTGCAGCTTATTATTTTATGTGGTGGCATGTTCAAGGAGATCTTAAGTCAAGGGGAAGCTTTGAAGATTGTTTCATTCATGGAGACTGTTTTGTAATATCAAATAGGGGAAGATTGTTGGGATCTAAGATTTGATGATTACAAAACTACATATGCTTATATGAAGATAAACGAAACAAAAAGAACTTAATATGATTTGTTGGACTTTGACTAAAACATTAATGTTGATTGGAAGTTACAAAATCAACATTATGATATGTTTGACTAAGGTTTTCTTGTAAACCCTAGCCTCTCTAGTATATAAAGAGAGGTAGGGTGAATAGTTTGATGATCCATTCATAGCAGACTTCTCCAATGAGAGTCTAAGAAACGCATAGAGCGTGTGTAGTGTAGTAGTAGTAGTAGTTAGTCCTTTATTGTGTTTGAATAAAGAAAGCCTTATTAGTAACTTTGATATGTTCTAAATAATATTGAGGCATGAACGTTCGGTTAAAACCTTGTTTAATAACTTATTGTTCTTTAATTTCCGCTGTGTATATAAGTTATTTGTAAAACATATCCTAGATGGGCTAAACGATTCTTATCAATATAGATCAAGCAACATCCTCCAAGCTAAGCACCTGAGAAAAACATGCTTAAAATGGTCAACATAAAGTTGAATGAATTCATAGGTTTAATTTGATTAATATTGGTCCACAAGATTTTACAGGCAATGCGACAGTATAACAAATATCAACTTCTCATAAAAGATTATTTACTTCACGAAGCTCATGACACCGATGCTAATTCTGAGACATAGCTTTCATATAGCTATAGGTTGCATTGCCCTAGTTAGGGTTTGTTCCTCCCCCACCAATAGCGTAAGCCGTTGCTATAGCTTCGTTACCTATAGTCTGATTTCCAGTCTTGTTCCCAACTCAGTTCCCATAGTTCCGGTTTCTCAACTTTGGACATTCTCTCTTCACATGTCCCGGTCTCCCACACTCATAGCAAATAACACCTTGCTAATTCCTGAGTAGGGCTCTTTGCGTATTTGGTACCGCAGCTGCAGATCTGCAATCTCTCGTCTGGTGTCCAACTCTCTTATAGTTATTGCACTTCACTGTACATGGCCCTACATGGTGGTATCTAGGGGTGAGCGCGGTTGGGTGAGGTCCAGCATACCCTTTCCTTTTATTGTTCCCAGCCGTGTAGGCTTTAGCCACATTCTGCCCACTAACATTTTGCCTCTTAAATGGTGGGTGTTGTCAATGGTTATCCCTTGGGTTACTTTCCATCCTTCTCTTATTCTCAGCACTCCTTGCAGCATAACCCTGGAGCTTCTTGTCCATCAATTGGTTAGCAATGCGTATGGCATCTTGGAGTCTAGTCGGATTCGCAGCAATCACATTTCTTTGAATGTTGTCCGGTAATTCTCTAATAAACCTCTCCACTCTGTCCTCTTCATCAAGGACCATTCTAGTACTCAACAAAATCAACTCCTGAAACCTTTGAGTGTAAGCAGTCAAGTTATTTTCTTTCATGGTTAGATTCCACAATTCAGTCTCCATCTTCTGGATTTCATTCCTCGGGCAGTACACTTCTGTCATCAACCTCATAAGTCCAGCCCAGTTCATGGCGTATGCAGCATCAACACCAATTGTTCTCTTATGAGAGTTCTACCAAGTCAAAGCATTGTCTTGTAAGGTGCATGTAGCATATTTCACTTGGCACTTCGGTGGACAATTACTGATGTTGAACATAGTCTCCATTTTCTCGAACCAGTGGGTCAATCCGACAATGCCTTCGGTTCCTGAGAAATTATGTGGCTTACATTTCAAGAAGTCTTGGAATGTGCACTCTCGAGCCACTGGCATGAAACCTCTATATTTCATGCCATGATTCACATTTCTATTTCCATTTCTATTTTCTCCATTCCCTCCGTTTCCATTTCCTCTGTTACCTCCATTTCCATTTCCTCCGTTACCTCCATTCCCATTTCCTCCGTTACCTCCATTTCCATTTCCTCTGTTACTTCCATTTCCATTTCCTCTATTCCCACCTTCTTGTTCATCCCCATTATCATTCAGGGGTTCAAGGTTTATTGCGGCTTCACGAGCCTCCATCTCTTCAGCTACTCGGCGAGTAACTAATTCTTCAACCTCCTCATGGGTCATGGACGCTCCGGATCAGGTGTTAGGCATCTTTCTACAACATAACAACGTAACACTCGATAAGATTTCTAGGTGATGCAAGATCACTAACGGTGTTAAATAAAATTTACAGTTAATTCACATAGAAAATACATTATCGAAATATATTTATGGAAACCCTATAATGCATGACGCAAAAGCATAAGTAAATCAAATCATGACATCATATCATAGATAAATACCAATTTCATATCATTGAACATTAGTGATTACATCACATGGGTTTCAAAATACAGAAAATACAAGTTTCTAACACTACGGTCATCACTAAACGCTACTGCTTAATACTACAACGCTAATGAACATATCTAAGGATGGTAGCCCATGTGCTTTCTAGCACACGCCTCAAATCTGCCAATTCTCACTCGATTATAAAATCGAAACCGTCATATCTGTCTCAGCTCTCTCTGCATACATGATATGCCGCGCTGGAGTCGGTCATCTCTCTGACTCTCAACACTCGCGGTGTCTCTTAGCCTCCAGTTATCCCTCTCCAACTCAGCAATCCTCTTAGTCAAAGCAGTGACTGCCGACTCAACCCCAATAATCCTATGTCCCTGTTCCCTCTGGACGCCCTCAATAACCTATATACGATGGACTGGGATAGCATCTGTGTGATAATGGAACCTCTTTAACCTCATTCTACACAATGTTCTCATACGTACTCCCTGCTGCTCCCTCCTAAGCAGGCTCAGGGGTAACCTTCGGTACCACAGGAGGTGTATCTCCATCGTCACTAACTACAATCAGGTCTCTCGTACCAGTCTCAACATCATACCGAGCAACGGTCTCAACTACAACTCTAGCATCAATCCCTCTATCTCTAAGAGCATTCGCATAAGCGAAACACTCTTCAATCTCAGCCTGAATCTCGGGGTCAATCTCAATCCCGTCGCCCTTCCTTTCCCCCTCCCCTCCCTCCCCCCCTCTATAAAAAAACCCCATCAACATCCATCTCTAAATCAGCCCCTTTAGATCTAGATGGCTCAGAACTCTCATCCTCAACGTCAACTCCCAAACCAACCTCTCTAGGTACGTATGGCTTAAAACTATCCTTTGAACAACCCTCTAAATCTGTAGCTGCCTCAGGACTCCTAATCCTCTGAGGCGATGGTATCAAATTAGCATGGACGAGAGATAAAGCTCCGGATACAAGTGGTAATACAGGTACAGATGTCATAGGGGACCTACGTCTCTTGCGAGATGGCCCCGCAGAAGTACTCGGTAAATCGGGAGAAGAATGATCCGGCAATGAGTGTCTCAAAGAAGAATCAGATGAAGCATCCGAATGAAAATCTGATGATGCCTCTGATGATGAATCTGAAGAAGAATGATCGACAGAATGTCTCACAGCAAGACGATGAGTGGGTAACAGTCCAACCCTCTTCCTCGCAGTCATCATGTGTACCGGCCCATTAAGATGGTAGCGGTACGATCGACCATGGGGAATAGGTTGTCCAGGTGCTAGAATCATAACTCAATGATGAGGTATGACAGGTGATCTCTAGGTAGAAGAGGTAATCTTAGTGAAAGGTGTACCATAGGTAGGTGATGGTGTTGTATCTGGTGTATCACTATCTGTGGTGTCGTCAGCCGATGATAAAAATGGTGAGATAGCTGGTAATGGTGGTATATGGTCTAATGATGGATCCTCAGATGGATTAGACTCTGAATCAGATGCAGGTGAGTAATCAGGAGATGCTGGTGTATAATCTGAGGATGGTGGTATAGTAGGTGCTATGATAGGTGTCTCTGTGGGTATCACTGTAGTGTCAGTCTGAGCAGTGGGTGGAGTAAGCACTGGTGTGGTGTCGGGAATGTGGTAGGGATGGTACGAATAGTAAACTCATCCTGCAGGTGTCCCACTCGTACCCTCAGATGAGTCCGAAGAAATTGAAAAACTGAAATAGCCATGACCTGCACAAGCAAAGTTTATATAAATCATCTTTATATCAACCATGCATGATGCAACATATGATCGGGTGAATGGGTAACTGGATGAATGCAAAATGAACGAATGAATGCGCGGGTCATCGAGTACGGCATGATGGGATGAAATGAGAAATACTTATAGTAATATTAGTTATACTTAGTATTCAATACATATATATTATTTATATATATGTAAAATCACGTAAGGCACATAACAAATCCGTGGGATTACATACTGGTTATAGTCAGACCTAGTTTATATACCTGTTTCTCTATACTCTTGGCTCTTGATACCAATCTGTACACCCCAAATCGGGCCCTATACGGAATCGTGTCCGGAGGCGTGACGTGCCTTGATATCTCAAGTACAAAGCATAAAGAACGACCTCTAAGGGTACGTTTTAAAAATAAACACCGTTGCATAAATTTAAAATAATAATAAGTTTACATCAATTAAATTTAAAAGATTCAAAAGTTAAAATGCTGAAGCCTTAATAGGTTCAAACGTATTTAAGATAACATAGATGAAATCTAAAAACTGGTTCGGGAAATTAGACTTCATATAGATCAGGCTAACATCTTCAATGCTAAGTTACATGAGGAAAAACATGCTTAAAACGGTCAACATAGTATTAGATCTATGTCAAACGGATAACCTAATAATCCTAACATGCAACGTCTAAGAACAACATTTGTTTCTGAAATTCTTCCATTGACAAGTTTTACGGCATAACTAGTGTCTAAAGTGGATGGTGCAATATCAAGCAAAGTACTAAAGGTAGACGACACAAAACTTCTATCGGCACCCCAATCGAATAACATTGAAGCATAGCAGTTGAGAAGAAATGTACCCTTGACAATGTTGGAATCAGGGTTTGTTCCTCCTCCACCAATGGCGTAAGCCGTTGCTGTAGCTTCGTTACCTCCAGTCTGGTCTCCAGTCTTGTTCCCAACTCGGTCCCCATGGTTCTGGTTTCTCAACTTTGGACATTCTCTCTTCACATGTCCCGATCTTCCACACTTATAGCAAATAACACCTTGCTGATTCCCAAGTGGGACTCTTTGCGTGTTTGGTATAGCAGCTGCAGATCTGTAATCTCTCGTCTGGTGTCCAACTCTCTTACAGTTATTGCAGTTCACTGTACATGGCCTTACATTGTGGTATCTATACTTGTTGCAGAGTGGGTGAGGTCCAGCATACCCTCTCTTCTCATTGTTCCCAGCCGCGTAAGCTCTAGCCACATTATGCCCACTAACATTTTGCCTCTTAAATGGTGGTTGTTGACCATGGTTATCCCTTAGGTTACTTTCCATCCTCCTCTTATTCTTAGCACTCCTTGCAGCATAATCCTGGAGCTTCTTGTCCATTAATTGGTTAGCAATACGTATGGCATCTTAGAGTCTAGCCGGATTCGCAACAATCACATTTCCCTGAATGTTGTCTGGTAATCCTCTAATAAACCTCTCCAATCTGTCCTCTTCATCAGGGATCATTCTAGTACATAACAAAATCAACTCCTAAAACCTTTGAGTGTAAGCAGTCAAGTCGTTTTCTTTCACTCTCAGATTCCACAATTCAGTCTACTCATTTTTTCAAAGTCGTAGACTTTTTCAAAAACCAATTTCAAACCACTTTCAAATCACAATTTACAATTTACAAACTCTATACAATCGTTTTCCATTTAAAACAAGTCTAACGAGTCACCAAAACTCTTATTGGGCTTTTAGGCCCAATAAGCCTTTAAAACCGCCAAATAAGCAAAATAAACTCAATAGTCCCGATATACTAAAAAGTTATCAAACAAGTTCTAGGTTCATTAAAAAGCTACCACAAGCTCTTAATAAGCCAAGATATAATAAGCCGAACCCATAAGCTTGCATACAAGCTTGGGCCGTGGCTATGGTTGTGGGTGACGTGGGCTTCAAGGCCCATTAAGCCTTATTTGAGCTTATGAGTTAAGTCAAATAAGCCTAATGTTTCATCCTTTTGAAAACTAGCCAAATACAAGTATATTATTTATAAGTTACCAAAGTAAATCTCAAGTAAATATTTCTTTATGTTTTCCCATTTATTCGTGTATATGTATATGCTAAAATAAGCTCAAAATACTCAAACAAGCTCTCAAATAAGCTCTTAAATATAAGCCGAATACAATAAGCTCAAAAGTACCAATATTATTACATGAAAATAACCACGATCACAAAACTATGATTTCCTTATGTTCCTTTTTATAAAATTCGAACCATATGTACACCCTTTTAAGGTTTATGTAGTTTAAAATCATTCTTTTTACAAAACAAGTTGTACAACAAAGGTTTATGCATCAAGAAGAGTAGAAAAGTACAAGTTATTTGAGGTTTTAAAGACTTACAAAGAAAAATGATTTTTAGAGATGAACAAAGATCAAGAACAACCCCAACGTTGTTTATTTTGTACCTGAATGATTTGAAATGATCAAACCTTCAACTTGTCTTCAAATATAAATGATTGAAAGTGAAAAATGTATGATTTTGTAAGTGTTTGTGTTGGTTCGTGTGTTTTAGAGAGAGAGAGCACAAGAGAAATGTTTTTGTGTGTGTAGGAAGTGAATGAGAATGAATGATATATGACAAGATACACACACACACACTTGTGTGTGCCAATTGGTTAGGGGACAAGGATAGGGGGACCAAAATGATCTACCTATCACACCATTACTAGTACTAGTCCTTCACCTTAATTCTTGCTTGCATGTCTAGAGAATAAATTTCAAAATTTGAATCCTATGCATGTATATACATGCATATTCGGTTGCAAATGAGACCAAGGGGGGACCAAAAGTGGCCTCCAACTTTCTAGGAAACTAGTGCTCAAAAACATTTAATTTCCAAAGGTCTTGCATGCATGACAAAGTATTGTTTAAATTCCACGGAACACGTAATTAACGAAACGAGTAACGATATCACGAAAAATTATGAAATTTTAAATATTGCCTTAAAACATAAAAACGCGGCTATTGTCAAAATACTACAACGTTTGAAGCCCCGATTCGCTCCCGGTGATGATTCTCAGATAATAACAGAACAACTTCCTGGTTAAACGGTAAAGCTAAAAAAAACTTTTAAAAATTCAAATTACTAAATGTAAACGGCTAAATTAGTGAACGGAAATTCTCGGGTTGTGACATTTTTAGTGTCACTAAGTTGTCACTTTGTAGCAGTATGAACACAAAACGAACATTATTAATAAACTTCCTTGATAGTTCAACCTTCGTTTGTCAGTAGTAACAAATAACCATAACAACATCTTGTTGCTGCTTCTTTGTACCGTTAAATATAATGCTAGTAGCAGTAACATACTCGAACCCAACAGTACTAACTCATATTCGAGCAGTATTAACAATCAAAAGCAGTTGTAACCATCATCCTTGGCAGTACAAACTTTCTTGTGAATCTTCTTTGGCAGCACAAATGTAAACAAACTAGTAATCACAGTCAAGCTTTAGTTATAACCAATAGAGTTACTCTTCAATCAAGAACAGTAGACCTTCTTCTTGTGCCAGTAACTAGCTATTTAAACAATCATTCGTTTTCAGCCAAGATCGATTTATATTTATCCTCCAAGAATCACCAGTCACACCATCGACTTGGAAACGATCTTCGATATACCACCTTCATTCGAAACTCTAAGCTACGAATCATTTAGGCGTCATCATGTGCTCTTGCTGCCCTTGGAGAAACCAGAATTAGGGTTTACTATGAAACCCTAGTTTCACCCCTTTTAACACTCGTCACATATAAACTCAAAACCCTAGTCGAATTTAAAGTTTTCTGCTGCTTCTTGTTGCTGCTTAATTCGATATCCAAACCAACATGTACTCTTTAATGAACAAAGTAAAAACAATGATTAGAGTTTATGACAGTTTGTATCATGTTCCTTAATTGAGTTAGGATTTTTGGACACCTTAATCATAACACGTCGACATCATAAAGAGTACTTACAGCTACTGCTTTAAACGAATTACTTCCAACACAAATCAGAATGATGAAGTTCATGTAATCAAAACCTTGAATTTTGTAGCCAAACATCCTTCATAGATTTGACTTCATACACCTTGTAGATCCTAGATCATGAGCCACGAGGCTCTGATACCACCTGATAGAACTAAAACATGTAATAGTTCTTGGATCATTTATAGCTCAGATTGTTTAGATCTTTAATCTAGGATAATAATAACAATGAACATAAAAGAATTGCTTAGTAGAAATAGCAAAATGAGCAAAGTTATTCAATAAGGTTTTTCTTCATTATCATACACTTCAAGCCCCAATATTATTTGATCAGAATAATACGGTTACATCAATGAACTGTAACAGGATCAAGTTACCTTGACCTTGAGGCTAAACCATACAAACTAGCTAGACGTCTACATTGTATCTTGTGTACACACACACACACAACTTTTCTGTGGATTACCTAAAACAACACACCCTGGATATCTCTATCTTATATATTAAGTAGATATCTAGGTTTACAGAGGATAAGTATAAAGATATTAATAAATCTTTTAAACATTTAAATTTATCTTCTATTATCTTTATCTTCTTAAAGAGATCTTCCAGAATCTTCATATTTCTCTTACATCTTGTAGAATTCTTTAATGACGATTTTGATCCTTTTGTTTCATTACTTGTTTCTTTTGTCTCATCAAATCTATAATTCCTAACATAATGGATGATGACCTTGGTGAATCTAAGATAAGGGATTTGTTCCCTTCTTTTGGTACTTGTTGATCTGCTGTCAATTTGGCATTGGAAGTCTTCCCATATCAATGCAGCATAATCGACATTCTTCTTGTAGAACATACCCCATAGAATCTAAACTCTTGGTTGTCGTGCCCTATTAATGCCAGAAGACTTTCCAAATAAACACCGGTTGATGATGTTCAAGAAAGTTCTCCACGACTGATACATTAGATCAATGTACATTTTAGAGATTAATTCTAAAGAGCTCGTGTAACCAAGTTGCTTGAGGAATGAGACAAGATCGTCATGAGGAGGAGGTTCAATAAACTCTTAGTTTAGAACTTTTGGTGTGATACGAAGAATTTCACAAAATAATTTAACTTCGATTTTAAACTTCTGATTATCGAGTTGAAACTGGTAAGAAGAAGCATTCTTGTTCTTGGATATGGTGTACAAGAACTATTGCATGTATATCTGAGGAACATCAATTGTGATGAGAAAGGCGTTGTAGCATGAGTACTGCTTTATAATGTCCATAGTAAGTTGATATATAGCTTCCTTTTGGTTCTTTGTGAGATCAATTCTCATGTTACAAGAGCCAATCCCTTGACCATTATTCATCAAAGGAAACCAATGCTTACAATCTAGAGCACTTGTTGTAGATCTTCTTGTTTCATGATTCTGCTATGAATTTCCAATCCAATTATATACAATACATATATATATACATACATATATATACATACATATATATACATACATATATATATATACATATATATATATATACACATACATATATATATGCATACATATATATATGCATACATATATATATACATATATATATATACATATATATATATACATATATATATATATATATATATATATATATATATATATAATCAAGTTAAAATGGTGTAGGTGCTTAAAGTTGTTAGTGAGAAGCAATAAAAATTGGACAAATGTCACATTATTTAATTAGTTGTTGGTCCGTTAAACTATTGTATGGTTCGTGTAAATGATTGTTGGAGGTTTTGGTTCGTGTATCGAGCAATTGTTCGCCGATTTTTAGTAATACAATTTTCTTGTGTATCAGATTTGTTTGTCATAGCTTAGCATTTATTTGTTTAACTCAGATGTAACTTGTAAGAGTGTATCATGTCAATTTGCGAATAAAATGTATTTTTATTACTACTCTTTGTGAAAAAAATATGTATCATATTATCAACGATAAATGATGGCGTATCAGTTTTTTGTGGTTGTAACATCAATTTTTATGTATAAGATTTAATTTCATGTATCTACTATTAATTAGATCACATATTAATTAATAGATTCAATGGTTAAGATCACTTCTCATTTTAACAACTTTAAGCTACTACACTACAATAACCCTCCCCTATATATATATCATAGATCAGATTGATTGTTTTTATTTATGTGTTTGATTTGATGGATTATTGTTTATGTTTTAAGTGATTAAACCGTTTTAGATTCAAACCGGGAAAGTCAACTTTGGTCAACAGGTCAACTGTGTGGTCAAAAGGTCAAGTCAACTAGGTCAACACTAGTCAAACTGTTAAACTCACTTTAATCCGTTGGATTAATTGTGAGTTTATTCCACGGGCATACCCTGGTATTCTATGGTTTTTGCTTTGACAAGGTATTCCGCGGGCTAAATCCTTGGATATTCCGCGAGATCACATTAACCTAGTATTCCGCGGGAAAATCCTTGGATATTCCGCAGGATCACATTAGCCTGGTATTCCGCGAGTAAATCCTTGGATATTCTGCGGGTTCACATTAACCTGTTATTCCGCGGGTATAAAAGAACTTGGTATTCCGCGGGCTCAGAAGTGAGTTTATTCTGTGGGTTTGACCAATAACCTATATTTCGCAGTCTAGAACAAGGACATTTCGCGGGATCACAAAAGTAATCCGCGGGATTTACAGTCATTATCCATAATCATAAATCTACTCTAGAACATACACAATCATCTTAAAACAACAACAAACATGAATGAATCAATTAACAAGCAAATCCAAGCATTTCAACAACATTTTAAGGCATAAAGCTTATAAATTTGAACATGAAGGATTCAAGACCTCATGAGTTAAACTACAAGAGTTGTAAATAAGTCCTTATCAAGCCTAGGAAGCTACATACAAACTACAATATCCTCAGCTTCATAAGAAAAACACTTTCACTTCATTTTACTGGGCAAGAATCATTCATGGGCCACTAATAGTGATCCTTAGGTGAAAGATAGTGAACCTAAGGCACAAGTGAACTCTAAGACACACTATGAGCACAAACCTAAAGACATATGAACAACCTTTTGGTTTTCTTATGATTTCCGGCTCTATACATGGTCAAGTCTCTCAGATGGTTAAACCCCAAACAAAACTGTGTTAAACCTATCTTAAATTAACACCTAATAAACATTTGCCCCATTGTTAATTGCTCTCAGATATACTTTAGATCTTATGAACCCTAATTAGGGTTTTAAAGATTTTTGAGTAATTTAGGTGTAATTAAACCAATTCCTTTTACATGATTGATGTTTATTATGATTTAGAACATCTTGTAGTTTTACCTTATTCGTTGAAAACGTGTTTTGATTCTTGGAGATGATATAGAACGACGAAATATAAAGAGAAAGAGGAGGAATAAAAATTTTGAAAATTTTGTGATATGAAATGATATTCCGCCCCCTTGGGTTTATTCTTTTAAAACTTTGGATATTTGGCAGAAATAGTCCCTGTAGTTTGACTAGTCTTTCTTTTTCTTTGTTAAACTTTCCTAAGGCATTTCTCACTTAAGTAAATGGCAACTTAGGTCCTTTTAGTTGCTAACTTAAAGGCATAAGCTCTTAATTTGCATTCTAGTCCCTAAAGTTTACAACACCATGACATCTAAAGACCTTTTGAGTAAAACTAAATTAACTCCCCCTTTAAATATTGATCCGTCATTGTTAAAAACTTTGTCCGTTTATTTCTTGATTTATTTTGAAAGACAGTTTTAAAAGATTATTTGATTAGCACTTTCTTCCCCTCAAACATAGACCCGTTTTCTATTTAAAGAGTTGTAGTCTTTGTTTGAGTGACCGAATTATCTTTTAAATCTTTTAGTGATCACTGAAAAACTGATTGTTTTTTAAAGGCAACACCAATAAAAATAAGATTGTTCTTATTTTGAAAAATAAATGCACTGACACGCATACTTATTTTATAGAAACCCGGGTTATGTATCAAAGTATACACAAACCTGTACATGATCATGAAGTAGATCATGTCCAAGAAAAATGAATTTTCTGTTGAGAGGTCAAGTTATCTTTTTGTCGATATACGTGCTTTTAAATTGGTGACCAGGCTGCAGTCTGAAATAACTGCAAGCCAATGACATGTTTTGAAAAATATTTAGAACTTCTGCTCAAACTTTATTTACAGCTCCGTGTCTTTATTGAAAGACATTTCTAAAGCCTTAAACATTATCGATTTTAGAAGACATGTCATGAATCATATTTTTGTATTTTTCTGTTTTTCTGATTTTGTATTTGTCTTTTGGGATAATTTTTCTATTTTCTTTTTTATAAACTTTTCTAAAAATGGAATATTTTTTTGTGTTTTTATTTGTTTAATAATGTACATAGGATACAAGAAAAGTGTCCACTACTACTCTTTGTCTTCTTCTGCCAAACTTTTAAGTGTTTCTAGAGACATACTCTTCATCCCAAGCCAGTTGATTAGGAATTCAAATCTTTCCCTTGCCAATGCTTTGGTAAAGATATTTGCCAACTGATATTAAGTTCTGGCGAAGTAGAGCTCAACCATCCCATTTTCCACTTGGTCTTTGATAAAGTGATATATGACATCTATGTGCTTGGATCTTGAGTATTAGACGTTGCCGTAGCATAAGGCAATATCACTCTTGTTATCACAATACAGAGGGATTTTATTGAATGCAAACTCATAGTCTGTTAGTTGTGATTGCGTCAATAGGATTTGGGCACATCATCCAAAAATGGCAATGTATTATGCCTCTGTAGTTGAGATAGCAGTGCTCTTCTGCTTCTTTAAGGACCAACTGACTAATCTATCACCCAAGAACTATGAACTGCCAGAGTACTTTATTCGTCAGATCTTGAACACCCGATGTGATCAGCATCTGCATTAGCTGTTAGTGCAATACCGGTATCTTTCGAATACCAGAGACCCATATTGATGGTTCCTTTCAGGTTTCAAAAGATCCGTTTAACAGCATGTAAGTGCTTGTCGGTAGGCTTTGCCTGATACTGGAAACACATGCACACTGCAAACACTAGATCGGGTCTACTGGATGTAAGATACACGAGGGAGCCGATCATACCACGGTAACAGGAAGGATCAACTGGTATCCCCTGTAGATCTTCATCCAGTTTGGTTTTGTCCACCATAGGGGTGTCAACCGAGTTACTAGATTCCATACCGTATTTCTTTATTATTTCTAGTGCATATTTTGATTGGTTAATAAAGATGCCTCTGGGACTTTGAGAAATTTGTAGTCCAAGAAAGAAAGAAATTTTGCCCATCATTGACATCTTAAATTTAGAACTCATAATTTCAGCAAATACATCACAAAGAGCAGGATCAGTAGAAGCAAAAATAATATCATCTACGTAAATTTGTACCAGTAAGATATCTTTGCCTTCTTTCCCAGTGAATAATGTAGGATTGACAACACCTTTAGAGAACTTTTGGGATAGTAGAAACTTCGACAACATATCATACCAAGTGCGTGGAGCCTTCTTTAAGCCATAGAGAGCCTTCTTCAGTCTATACACGTGGTTTGGATTGTCTTGATCTACAAAGCCCTTTGGTTGACTAACATAGACCTCTTCTCGTAGCTCTCCGTTTAAGAATGCAGTCTTGACATCCATTTGGTAGATTGTCATATTCTTATGGGCGGCATTTGCAACGAAGATTTGGATGGCCTCAATTCTAGCAATCGGTGCGAAAGATTCCTCGAAATCAATTCCTTCCTTTTGACAAAATCCCTTAGCTACTAGCCTTGTTTTTCAATACGCCTCAAAATTCATCTCGCTTTACCTTGAATATCCACTTAAGGTTAATAAGCATGACATAATTTGGACGAGGTACAAGCTCCTAAACTTGCAGTCTTTCGAATTCATGGATTTCTTCCTGCATGGCTTCAACCCATGAGGATTCTTTCAAAGCTTCCTTGTAATTATTTGGTTCGACTGAAGTGAGGAAAGCATCAAAGTAACACCACATGACATCGATTTGTAGTTGCTTTCTTGTAGAGACTGGTCGAGAAGGATTACCGATAACATTATCTAATGGATGGTCCTTTATCCATTTGCTGAGGTGTTCAAATGGTTGGTAGTTGGTATGCACATCTGATTCAGTGACGACCCTTGAAGTTGATTCCTCGGAACTTGGTTCTTGATTGAAAATATTAGCGAAGGGGTCATCAAATTATGCATTTGGAGGTTCTTGTCCTTTAATATCTTGATGTAAGACTGGTTCGTGTGAATCCTCAGGATTTAATGAAGTACTAGCAGACGGTGCATCTTGATCAATTGAGGTTGAGAAAGGTGTACCGGTTGTATCAACAGAAATTGGAGCAACAGCAGAAGTGGGAGGAGCACGTGATACAACTTTTTGTGGCTGAAAGTATTCATCAAACATTGGTTGAAAGAGGATATCCCAGTCTTTCTTGGTTGGTGGAACATAAGGTGTTGAGAGAGAGGGGTTTTGAGCGAGTCTTGAACTGATTGTTCCAGGAGTCATAAGTTGAAGCTCGGGTCCTGAACCAAATTGTTCAGAAGCCATTGTAGTCTTTTTGATCAGTTATGAATCCCTTAAGACACTTGATTCTTAGACATCAGCCTTTTCAGCAACCAAACTCTAAGATTATTCTGCTTGACATTGTATGATGTACCTGTATCTAAATTAAGAGTACATGCACTTATATCAAGAGTTTGTATGCATTCATGTGGGTTAGAGATATCTGCATTAGAACCATTTGGGGGTTCACTATCAACCTTGGTTGTGCTAGAGGCGAATAACTTTCTAGTAGGAACCCTCCTAAGACCAACAGTCTTGAAAAATCTACCCGTGGGTTTCCACCTAAGACAAGATCTGGGAGACGTTTTCTCATGCACAACGGAAGACTTATTGAGAGAAAATCTATGTCCTATAAAGATTAGCCGTACAGGTTCCTGAGTATGACTCTTCAGTTTTACGGGGTTGTTACTATTTCTAGTCTTAGGGGATTGAATCTTAGCGCGAGAATTCACCTCTTTCAGGAATTTTGTTACACAAGCATCATGATTTGCATTAAAGACACATATCTGACATGTAGAACAAATAAAGTATTTGGATTCTGAAAAGGAACTAGGATTCCTAGAGTGATCTTCTTTTTACACAGCTTTTAACGTTACATCACTACTCTTAGATGCAGGCCAATTCCTAAAAGTTTGATTATTGCTCCTAGGTTTTGGTGTACAAGCATTAGGAGTGTGGTGTGTTCTAGCAGATGGCATTACTCTAGGTTTAAAGTTCATATTTCTTTCTTGTGTCGTTTTCCTAGCTTCCTCTAGATAGTGATTATGAACCATGTCATTTGAACTAAATATTGGCATGTTCTTAAATTATTCATAGATTCGCTGGATGCAATCGCATGATGAGGTTTTGCAAATGCAGATTCTTTTTCTTTAGGCAAATAATGTGTAGTGACTGGTTGTGACATCCATCAATTTTGAGGTCAGTAACCGAAAGCAAACGTATGATAATTGACTCTTGATTATTTATGGAGTCACTTTTATGTGGTCATATCACTCTTAGATTTTAACGCTTGTCTATGTGCAACCCTTGTTTCACGTCGCTATTTATCCCGAGCTTTAAATTCTATTCTCTAATTTTATAGAATTTATTTTATTATTTTAGTCGATTTAGTAAAAATCGTCGTTTTAATTATTCGCGAATCTCGCGTTGGATATTTATCCGTTTTAGCGATCGAGAAATCAACAACTCTATATTTTAGCTTCGAAAGCTTATTTATTTCAATTTTTGTGTTTTTTGACTTTTACCCGCGTTTGGCCGAAACCACGTTAAAATCGTGTTTTTATAATTATTAACAATTTAAATGAAAGCTTAGGCCCAAAATTTGGTGTAATACAAAGTAAAAAAATGTATCCTTAGCCTAACCCCCCCCTGCCGGTTGCAAGCCAAAAAAAAACAACCCTTATGATTTTTTTAACATTCGATACATCCTAGATCACTTCCTTATATATATATATATATATATATATATATATATATATATTTATTATATTATATATATTTTATATATTCCTAGATCACTTCTATATATATATGATATTCCCCTCTTTTATAAAAACCATCACACACACAAAATCAACTACTCTTTTTTTATCTTCTTCCCCTTCTGTTTGTTCAACGAGCAGCCTCAAACCACCACCACCATCAATAAAACTCCACCAAGTAGCTTCCATTCAACCTTAAACCCATCCTAAACTAAACCCCATTAACCCTTAACAACAAATAACCACTATGCATGATTGATTCTTCAAAGTTCTTGATTTCTTGATTTTGATTTTTAAGGGGTTTCGATCAATTGGGCATAATTGGTGTTGCAAGGGTTTATAATCAAGTATTTAAACAAAGGTTAGAGTACAAAATCAAGATTTGGGAATTTTGTTTTGGGTTGTGGTGTTCGGCCGAATATCTAAACCCACAAGGGTTTGATATTGTTGATTATCTTGCTATTGATTTGTGTTTGTAAGTCTCCTTTTTAATTTTTATATTGGTTAATTATATATATGTTTGCATGTGTTTAGTCTTATGTCGGTAATCAATGGGTTTAGTTGCATGCGCGATTTTGAGGTTCATAATTAGTGTGAGATGATTAGTAGTGGTGTTAGGCTAGTTTAAGTGTGTTGGCGATGTTGTGGTACTTGAAAACAAAGTTTTGAAGGAGTTGAAAGATACTCATGTAATGCAGAAAATTAGGGACTCGGTTCGAGTAAGTCAAATTGTTAAAACTGAAATTGGTCTTGAAATTATGATAAAGGACGTTCCAAGCTTCGTTTCGATATAAGGCACGACCCGTAACTCTCAAAAACGAAGTTTTTAGGGTCAAAAGAAGTCTAGAAAATGTTCGCCAAAATTATGCATTAGTTTAAAAATATCGGTTGCTGTCAGATCTGAAAAATGGCATTTTCGTCATATCTGGTCCGTTTTGGCCTTCGGCCGAAACATGAAGGTTGTTCGGAAGGTCGTTTTACTTTTTCGTGAGGATAACTAAGTCTAAAAATGCGTAATGACGGGTCGAAAAGTTTAGAATAAAATTTGCGTTTTTCTTGTTTTAGTTTGCATCAGATCTGATATAGGGGCATTTTTGTCCTTTTCTGTTGAGTTTTGAGTCTCGGGTAAAACTAAAAAGTTGTTTAAAATGCTTTTTTACTTTTTTAGGAAAACGTATGTTAACGGGTCAAAAAGCTTAGGATTAAATATTACATTTTTAGGAAAAAGATAAGTTTTCTGCAGAAACTTGCAGGGGCATTTTGGTCATTTTCTGAGCCGTTCCAGGTCTCGGGTAAAACTAAAAAGTTGTCTGAAACGTCGTTTTACTTCAAAATGCTTTAGAGTCCGAGTCCTGAAAATGTATTTTAGCGAGTCGTTTTAGACGGGTCAGACTTAAGGAAAATATATAATAAAAAGTGAAACTTGGTGAAATTCTTTTAATGGTCAATTAGCGTTATGGAGAATGATT
>BQNB010031341.1:0-54068 GCA_026074375.1 Tanacetum coccineum
ATATAAAGCTTGTTTTATGCACTTTTCCATTTTGTAATTTACCATAAGTCTTTTATAACCTTATTTGTCCCATATGATACATACCATCCTTTGTCCAAATAAGTCCATGATAACAAGATTTACAAGATTAGTAAGTTATTTACACACTTTTACTTGTAGCTTTTTAAGTAAACTCTTAAAAACCCTAATCTTGTATTAATACTTTTTATGCATAACCAAGAGTGTACAATACTTGTGTACCCATTTATAACCTCATATAACCATCCATATAACATGTGTGCAAGTTTACAATTCCATAATCATAAGTAAAATCCATTCCACATGTTTAAAAGCATCCTAATGGTGATTTTTCTATCTAGAACATATATACTCATATAATCATAAATGAAAAGTTAAGGGATTTTTGATAACATTATGATGATGTAAGGTAGTAGACCAAAATATCTAAATCCTTGTTTAGATGAAAAACCAAAGCTTACAAGCTTTCAAAACCTTAATCCAACTAGAAACCCTAATCTTCCTTTTTCTTTGATTAACCTCTTTAATCAACCAACCAAGCTTCCAAACCTTTTTGTATGACCTTAGATATGTTCCTAGTTACTTGTATAAGTGGTGAAATAAGTTGTAAGAATTGTTTGAATACAAAGGGTGTTTGGCCGTGGCCTATAGGAGAGAAAAAGAGAGGATTTGTTGTTTTTCACCTTATGAAATGAAGTGTGTGTGTTCTATACTAGTTACTTGTATTATATACATACTTGACTAGTCAAAAAGGGAATAGAGAGTATGTATGGAACAGATGATGGGAAATGAGGGAAAGTCTTTGGTCTTTGTCTTTGAAAAATATCAATGTGTTCCTAAAATGTAGAGAGCCATATCATGAAATTATGGAGGTGTCTTAAATTGATATTTTATTGTATACTCCTTATAAATCCGGCCATGTATACATATATGGGAGTTATTTATGTATTGGGTATAAAAGTGGGTATTTGTTGAAGCGTAGAAAAGTTTTGGTGGTTCCGGGTATGCCTAAACGTATTTTATCGCGAAACGTAGCCAATTTACGTAACCAATAAAAATAAAAATGGACAAAGTTAATAATTATTATCAAAATAATTACTTAATACTTGTTTAATGTGAACATTTAATTGTTTGATGCCGTTTACATTGAACGATAATTTTTGGCGTACGCGATTTAACTTAACGTTTACGGTTTAAAAGCAAACGCGTACAATACTAAAAGTACATAGTGAATTTATTGACGACGTCAATGACCCTTTAAAACAACGTGTGATATAGATGTGACGAAAGGTTGACCAAGTGCATCAGTGGACTTCCTGATAACATTCTGGGAATGTCATGTCTACAAAGACCCCACAAAACTCTTGATGAGGCTATCGTTGTTGGCCAACGACTTGATGGATCAAAAACTACGCACTTATGCAGAAAGACAGAATGACAACAAAAGGAAGGCTGATGATTCATCAAGAAATAATCAACAACCCCACAACAAGCAAAATGTAGCTAGGGCATACACTGCTGGCCCTGGTGAAAAGAAGGCTTATACTGGAAATCTACCTCTGTGCACCAAGTGCAATTACCACCACACCGGGCAATGTGCACCAAATGTGGAAACTGGAAGAGGTATGGTCATGCTACCAATGATTGTTGGGTCAATACTAACAACACACAATCAATAACAAACAAAAGACAACAAGAATCAAAGGAGGGAGCCATGACTATGATTGTGGTAATCAACGATTCACATCAAGAAGAAATGCCCAAAACTGAAGAAACAAATAGGAAATAGCAACGGGAATGGCACAGCTCAAGGAAGAGCTTATGCTTTTGGAAGAAGAGATGCCTAGCCTAGATTCTAAATTTCATCACGGGTACGTTTTCCTAAACCAACGTTATGCTATAATTTGTTTGGACACTGCTGTGGATAGGAAGACTTGTATCTATTACCTTTAGTGCCTTGATTAACATTACCTCCACTATGTTAGAAAGTCATTATGACGTAGAATTAGCTGATGGGGAATTTCCTAGGAAGTTAAACACCATTTTATGCGTGGTTGCACTCTACACTTATGAACATCCTTTAATAACATCGAACGTTGATGACGGTCCCACAGGTTGTTTTGACGTCATTTGTATGATGGACTGGTTAACAAGTATCTTAGGTGTATCTCTGTGGACGAGACTGAGATTGTACGTGTTCCATTCGGTAAGTGGAGAATTAATTTTTTAAGGCAATGGAAAAACAACCAAAAGGTAGGGAAAAATCCCGACTAAAATCATTTAGTGCACTAAAGCACTAGAGTATTTGTCAAAGGATGTGAGTCTTATTAACACACTTACTACGAAGGAAGACAAAGAACAATTACGAGGGGAAGCGACTTCCTGAGGTCGTTCCGTTTGTTAAGAGACTTTCCTGTATGTTTTTCCTGAGATTGTACAGGTATTCCACAAGCCTCGGACAAGTACAGTTCCAAATTGATTTGGTACTAGGTACTTCACCTGTAGCACGGGCGCCTTATCGGTTGGCACTATTCGAAATGAAAAACTGTCGGAACATCTCAAGAACTATCCGACAAGGGATTTATAAGGCCCAGCTCTTTACCATAGGAGCTCGAATCTTGTTCGGTCAAGAAGAAAGAGATTTCATTTCATTGTGCATCGTATTATTCGTGAGAATGATAACCAAGTTGACGGTGAAGAACCGGTACCCACTTCCCAGAATTGATGACTTGTTCGATCAACTGCAAGGGTCAAGTGTTCTACTCTAAGATTGACCTACGATCAGTTTTACACTAGTTGAGGGTTCACAAGAAGATATTCCAAGACCGTGTTTTAGGATGCTTTATGGCTATTATGAATTCCAAGTGATGCCTTTTTGTTTAACAAACACACCGACAGTATTCATGGACCTCATCAATTGGGTGTGCAAACCTTACTTGGATAAGTTTGTGATTGTCTTTATCGATGATATACTAATTTATTCAAAGAACAAGGAAGAGCATGAAGAGCATCTCAAATTAATTTTAGAGTTGCTTAAGAAAGAGGAGTTGTACGCAAAATTTTCCAAGTGTAAATTTTGGATTCAAAAGTACAGTTTTTGGGACATGTGATTGAATAGCAAGGCATTCATGTAGATCTGCAGAAGATAGTGCTTAATTAAAGATTGGGCATCTCTTAAGAGTCCAACAGGATCCGCCAATTTTTAGGACTCGCCGGTTATTACAGAAGATTCATTGAAGGCTTTTCCAAGATCGCAAAGTCAATGACTAAGCTGACTCAGAAGAATGTGAAGTTTGACTAGGGAGAAAAGGAGGAAGCCGCATTTCAATTGATTAAACAAAAGCTGTGTAGCGCACCCATTCTGGCCTTGCCTAAAGGATACGAAATAATTCTTAGTTTATTATGATGCTTCAGCATAAGGGTTTTGGGTGCCAGTGCATATGCAAAACATGTAAAAAATTATAAGCCTATGCTTCCGAAAACTGTAGATCCATTGCGAAAATCTAAACAACTCCTGATCTGGAACCTTGGGAGCGAGGTTTCGCTCTTAAGATGTGGAGACATTACTTATACGGAACAAGGTGCACCGTATTTACCGACCACAAGAGTTTACAACATATCCTTGATAAAAAAGAGTTGAACATGAGGCAACGGCGTTGGTTGGAGTTGCTTAGTGATTACGATTATGACATTCGTTATCACCCGGGGAAAGCAAACGTTGTTGCTGATGCATTAAGCAGAAAAGAAAGGGTTAAACCTTTAAGGGCCCGAGCCTTAGTCATGACTATTGGCTTGAACCTTCCTAAACAAATCCTAGAAGCCCAAATCGAAGCATTAAAACCTGAAAACCTCACTGTTGAAGATGTTGGAGGTACGCTCCGACAAGACCTTACAAAGGAAAGATTGAAGCCCCGTGCGGACATAACTTTATGTTTTTAAACACAGGAGTTGGTTACTGCGTTATGGCGACTTAAGGAATCTAATCATGCATGAGTCTCATAAGTCAAAATATTCTATTCATTCGGGTTCTGACAAGATGTACCAAGACTTGAAGCAGTTGTATTGGTAGTCTAACATGAAGGCGCATATTGCCACTTATGTTAGCAAGTGTTTGACTTGTTCCAAAGTCAAGGTAGAGCATCAAAAACCTTCTGTTACTAGTTAAACCAGAGGTTCCAGAAATAGGAATATGGCGGAGAAATCACTATGGAGTTTCGTCAACTTAACTCCCCCAGTGACAAAACGGTTATGATACCATTTGGGTGATCATTGATCATCTTACAAAATCTGCTCACTTCCTACCAATGAGGGAAACGGATCCTATGGAGAAGTTGATCAAGCTTTACATAAAGGAAGTAGTCACCCTCTCCGAACATCGGTGTGCTGTTGCTATTATCTTCGATTCATGTTGGTAGATTTACATTCAACTATTTAGAAAGCCACTTAAATAAGCATTGGGACCCCGTATGTTGGAACATGAGTATGGCCTATCATCCCAAAACTGATGGTCAAAGTGAAAGAACTTCAAACATTGGAAGACATGTTACGCGCTTGCGTGTTAGACTTTGGAAAAGAAGAAAATTAGGATTAGACATTTTTACCGCTAGGTTGAGTTCTCTTACAACACAACAGTTACCAATTCCAAAGAATAAGCTGCACCTTCGAGGCACTGTCAATGGCGATAAAGTGTCGTATCCAGCTTTGTGTTAGGCAGAATGTTAGAGTATGCTCAGGCTTTCTGAGTCATGTAATAATACATGGAAAACCACCAAGAAGATCGTCCAAAATCAATTGCAGATTCCAAGCCGTCATGGACCGACAGAAGAGCTAGCAAACATTTAGACATAACCTAATGTGTTTCATAGTTGGTGACAAGTCATAGTTATAAAAAAAGTTTCACTTTGGAAAGGGGTTGTGCGTTTTGGCAAACGAGGGAAGTTAAACCCTAGGTATGTAGGTCCTTTCAAGATGATCAAGAGATTCAGAACTATTGCCTATAAACTTGAGCTACCAGAACAATTAAGCCCAGTTCATAACATATTTCACATGTCAAATCATTGTGATTCTGTTAAGAAAGAAACTACGTAGTTGACAAAAAGCTCCACTTTGTGGAAGAGCCAGTAGATGTTATGGACGTGAAATCAAGCAGTTGAAAGGAGAAGAGATGTCGCATTCCCATCTTAAGTTTAGATGGAACTCTTAAACGAGTCCAGGTCTGAGTTTCACCATGGGTACGAGAAGGATTCATTCAAGATGTCATACCCACTCTCTTCACCAAAGACCGCTACAATCGTCAAGTGTTGTTCTTAAGCATTGAGGTCAAGGCGCATTTAACGAGAGGAGACTTAAGACCCCATGATTTCAGGTCAGGTTACAAACTCGAGTCTTGTTATTTAATTATTTCTTTTTTCTTATTTTAGCTTATTACGCGTGTCTATGCATCTAAACCCACATTAGTTAATCGCGTAGCGTTTCAAAAAAATCAACCGTTAGCTTGAGACGTTAAATAAATCATTAAGAACTTACACGAGTCCCTTCATAGTCTGTTGATTTCAATTTATTTTCATGACAAGAAAAGTTACATGGTCACGTCCATTTAAATTTGTCAAGGTAAACACATTCAAAACAATCTACACCAAAATTTTAACTTCTATAATTTAGGAAGCTAGATGAAACTTAAATAAAAACCCATGTGCTCCTACAATTAGCGAAGAGTCACGTTTATTCTTTGTTATCCAATTCCCAAAACCATAATATTAGATTAGAAACAAATGTACAAATGTCCTTACAAGAACACAAAAGCCTACTCACTTGGTTGTTTTCTCCCAGCACACGTTTTAAATTGGTGAGATAGACACAAATTTTTGTTTTTTATAGACATTCCCTTTTATCTATTTTATCCAGTGAGTTAAAATCTCATTTCTCCCCACTACTACTTCATTCCACGTTTTTAAATTACCCTTCCCATCGTTCACAATCCCTTCTATCCAATAATAGTTTTCACCTTTATAATCCCTTATACAAGATACCTTGTTGTAAATAATTTCAACATCCAATACAGTGACTCCTCCTTTTAACTTGTAAAACTACCATAAATGTAACGTTGGTTGTAGAGTAGATGCACCCCATTCTTGTTTTCACAGCAAAATCCGCAATCAAACCCTGTTAGTTTTTATTTCTATCATAGCCTTGTTAGTTTCCAAAAAACACAGCAAACTCCATCCTTTTAGTATCCAACAACACATGAAAATCAAAACCCTAAACCATAATTCATAGTTTCGTCATTCTTGATGTTGTTTCAAGTCGTGGATCAAGCGAGGAGAGGCAGTGTCTTCGTGGTGTCTTTGTGGAGACATTCGTGCATCAGTGAGACTTTAGTATGTGGGTCAATTTTTAGTTTGGGTATTAGATGCAAATTAGTTGGTTAAGTTAATTATGGTTTAGCATATGGTTCAGCTGCAACGAGCTTTTTCAAATTTTTGTGAGTTCAACTTTTAATCCTTTCATCTTAAGTATGCAATGTATGTAGCTTAGTGTTGTGCTTGAGAAAACTTATGTAGAAAAGTTATTATGAAATCAATTTTTGAGAAATTATGTCATACCTTCTGATAATACGAGTAACATATGAACCAAACATTAGTTACGAGTGTTTTTCCATCTTGACTAAGTAATTAAAACATGTACTTAAGTGCCCTAGAATAAGCCCTAGTTTGACCCCATGGGTCGTTGTCGTATGCATAGTAACGATTTGTGGTAATGCAAATTCACAACACACTTCTTTTTAGCCCTTAGCAAGTCGGTGGTTTTGGGGAGTAGGATACGGCTGGTAACCATGCCCCATAAATCCAGAAATTAGTTACGAAATATAGTTGACCTATTAAGCTTTATTTAGCAATTTGAATCATTAAAAATGGTTAAGAAACGAATAAGTTATGGTTCTTTAAAATCTGAATGTAAACCCTTTTTATAACTCAGGCAAGATCAATCATTTTTGACACACCATTTCACGCGTGTAAATAGAAGTAAGTCGAAGCTAGAAGTTTCTAGTTGAATCCTGAGGTACACGGTTCATTTCGAACCAAGTATCACGAGTTTTCGTTTAGTAACGGAACTGCGCAACATGAGCAAAGTTGGCCAATAATACGTGGCCTGACATTTTTCCTCCGAGCCACCTGTTGTGCAGAGTTGTCACGTTCCGCCCAAGAGGACCGCCATATCTTTCGACCCCTTTTTGACCCCGTTAACGACCTCGACACACGAAACTTATAGAATATAAATTAAAATAGACCATGCCTAGTTTACAACAGTACCTTTGTTTCGTCCTAGCGTTGAGTAACGAAGTCACAAATTGAGACCAAACTGCTGACTCCGCAGTCAGCTCACGCTGATATAGACACTCACCTTTCCTTTTTCCTAAGTTGAAAAACTGTCCATGCAACATGCATACCATTAGTCCCGTTTTTCAAAACCATTTAATGACCTCGTAGGGAAAAACTTAAAAGACGAAAGTTATAGACGACCTGTCCGAGATGTCAAATGTGTCTTTAGTTTTTATTACCGTTAAATAACGAATCCATAAATTTATTGTAAATCTCCAAGTCATCTTATATACATACTAGTTAAAAATTTCACTTATGTGATTTGTTTAAAAGTCACAGTTTCGTTAATTATTTGGCTGCACTTAGAGACCATAATCAAGGGCTGACCTTAACTACATTTTTGAGGTATATATGACCTAGTTTTCCTAAAAGTCCAAAGTCGTAAATTGCGTACTTATATATTGACCACGTTGACCTAATAAAGTTGACCATTTTAACATGAGAAATTGTTTTCAAACATGATTATTTTAAATGGAGCTTAAGCACACACTAGGGACGAGATTGCAAGTATTTAGCTTTATATTTTCTGTTTAGTAAATATCTGTTATTCTTACGGGAGGATTGCGGAATAAAGTCTTATGCCATATTCTTTCGTGCCCTACCTGGCTATTCCGATTACATTACTTGACGTGAGTTTATAGTCCCCATTTTTATACTTTTTAATCATTTATCAAATCTTGGGGATGAGATCATGTTTATTTTACAAAATGGATGCAAGCACATTTTAATTTAAATATTACGAGTTTGCCTAAGTTGCTATAATCCACTATGCCCTTCATCATGAACTGTCAATTGCATATATGTCATTGTTAATTGCATTATGTAATGCGAATGTTATGAATAGATCTATTTGGGATTAACATCCCCGTATCTGAAAGTTCAGCACTTTGCTTGTTTACCGGTTGGCCAATATCAACGAATATATAACTCATTTGAAATCATAGATGTTATGGGTTGAACTCTTACTTTGGGCACCATCATTATTCATGTATTTGTTTATTACATACATTGTTGAGCTTATGTGTCCTGGAGCTTAGTGGCAATTTCATAATACATTTTGGTGATATTGTATTTGTTTCTTTATTACAGGGAAATCTTGCCTATCAGACTTCATTTAATTTTATAAACTATAAATTCACCACTTTATTGTGCAATGTTAAAACATTGTTTTCTCAGGTCAATTAGGTGCAAGTCATGGATACATTGGATGGTCATCTTGTGAAGTCATATTATCATAAAGATTTACATGCATTACATTTTGGGATATTGTTATGTTGTGAAATTTTCACTTTTCCAAGTTAAGCCTATGGGCTTTTGTAACGAACCATTTATGAAATCCAATGTATCAGTTTTTAAACGACTCTTATAGAGGTCACTCGAATATCTTGTGCTATTGATCTATGAAGTAATACCCCTGGAAAATCATATTTCGCTGTGGCCCTAATTTGGGGGTGTTACAAGTCAAATAAGACTCATACAACTCATCAACAACTTTATGAAACCCTATGAATCCATCATTCTCGATCAAGATGCACTCGATGCTCAAGCTGCACAATCATCATTTCACAAAAGATCTCACGATAATCAGGATCCTCCTAATAATTGTGGGGGAGAGAACAAGAATAAACATCGAAAGGATGTCGGTGAACTCTCTTCTAGATCATCAAGGGGAAATAGATCTCTCGTGGTTATAATACAAGATGATACACCTATCCAAAAACATTCCAACCCAGAATGGTTTCCAAAGAAGTTGGGGTTAGCTAAAAGGTGTACGACATGGTTTGATTTATTCTTCAAATAAGACATTGATAAGGATGAAAATCATATTCTTTGACCATTAAACTAATTCCCCCCCCCCCCCCCCCCCCCCCCCCCCCCCCCCCCCCCCCCCCCCCCCCCCCCCCCATAGCAAGAAGTTTAATGATCTGAATCAAGAAAGATGAGCTTACAATAGCAAATTTTAAAGGTCCAAGATTAGAACGACTAAAGGTGCAGTACAACAATAATGTGGAACTCGAATACCATGTTAGTCAACTCAAAGCAGTAGTATTATCAGAAGCTCAGTGGAACAGTAATGAAGGAGATGTCTCTAAACCAAGATCATTTGAATGACACATGTCAAAAAGTACAAAACCACATCCTTGCTTCTACAACAACGACTACACTTACCTTGTGGATCTCAGGACAGAAGAGAAGTACACTACTTCTATCACTAAGCATTATGTTGCGAGATACTACAAAGAAGGTATTGAGGATAGGATCTTTGAAAGATGGAGCAAAGAAGTTCATCGCTATCACTTTGAAGCTCTTAATGGTATACATAGAATTAATTTCTTCAAAGTAGGAATGAGTGCCGTAACTGAAGGAAACGTCTTTTCAGACTTACAGATCAAGTCAGTTGTTCGTATAAATGTCAAAAAGAAATAGGGTTATGGTTTTCTAACATCAATTATAGTTAGGAGATCCGATGATAAAGAGTATGAATTCAGCTATGCAGATCTACCTAGACTTAGTGTGAATGATGTTGAAGACATGTACTTGCTCTAAGTCCAAGATAAGCTACACCATCTCCCATTGGAATTTAGGAAAGACTTCAACAATGCTTTTCTCAGGTTCATCAGAAGAACCGTGATCAAGAACAGGGTAGAAGATATTCAACTTGGAGTGGATAAGCTAGCAGGAACTTCTCAACCTTGCAAACAATAATTTCTTCGAGAATCGACCAATGGATACCATTCACAATTGACCTTCAAGACATATGGGGAGTCGTGTATCTTAACCAATACAACAATAAAATCCCTCTTGAAGCATATGAAGTGGAGAGTTCACGTGATGTACACTGTGAAGATTCAAGAAATTCTGATGACATGTTGTTAAAGAACAGCTATAGGTAGCGGCAACAACTGGTTAGTGGAAGTGACTGGGACGAACTATGATGTCAAGAGTTCAAGAGAGATGTTTAAAAGATTGCCGAGACACTCAAGCAATAGACAGCAGCTAGAAGGCTTGAGTAGATATGTTAGAGGATGTCCCTAGGGACATATTTAATCCCGTTACTTTTGTAAGGTGGTATGTGCTTAATTAAACTACTATTTTCCATTAAAAAACGGATTAAATGAACTAAAACATACCAAAAATACATTGTATTTGTGTGTTTTGCATTTATATTGTGCAGGAAACGGATATCAATAAAAAGGAAAAAAACAAAGCTAAAATGGACAAAACCGAGCACGAGAATGAAAAGAGCGTGAAGAATAGTCAAAAGTTAAAAAAGTAAAAACGAGGAATTCAGATGGTCAAAGCCGAGCAAAACTGAAGAAATGTTAAATGGCCCTCCCCGAACCATCTAATGGGCCGGTCAGCCCATTTATACACTACAAGAAACCAAATGGGCCACATGGTCCCCAAAAACCATTTTACACACCAAACCGGTCCATAGATAAGCCCAAATACAAGTTTAGGGGGCAAAACTGCCACCCTAAACACTTGTATCACACAAGGGACTATGCTGATAATTAACTTAGTACGAGTTGAGGGCATCTTTCTAGCCATCTCACCAAACACATATCACCATAAGGACTAAGGGTTGAATAGGAATATATCTTGAGCGGGCCAAAATGTCGGAAACACCAAACCTTCACCCCGTCGTTACTCCCAAACTTTATAAAACTAATTTTCCAGCCAACAAAACCATGAAAAAGTCACGGGTCCTCCTTCACCTCTCTACCCTGCTACCCTTACATCACAAGGGTTAAACCCTCACCCTCAACACCCACTTAATGAGTTGTATGATACCTTGCCAAGTTGGTAATCCCACACTTTCCTAAGATAAATCCAACGGCTTCCATGGTTTTTAGAAAAAGCACAAGAGATTTTGAAAGGCTAAGATGATTTTGAAGACTTCACTCAAGGAATTCTAGCCTACAATTTGTTTACAAACTAGATGCAAAGAACCCTTGCTTTCTAGTTTAAATCCTATGTAATAGTTAGGTTTAGGGATCGAATTTTAAGTTCTTTTACAGCTTATTTTACTTGAAGTCTTTTAAGCTTTGTAATATGTTTTCAAGTTAATGCAAATTTCAGCTTTTTTAAGTTTCATTACATCTGTCTCTTTTCAAAGTTGTATACATTTAAGCTAAATTCAGTTCTTGTTCTTATTTCAATCTTATTGTACTCTTTTAAGTTAATGAATGTTTAAGTTTTGTTAAGCTTACACTCTGAGTTCTTATTTTTCCTTTTCCTTATTTATATAAAAAATGAAAAATACAAAAATCTGTCACAAAGCATAGGAGCATGGTAAATTCAGGATGGCCATGGTTTTAGAGCCTCATGGGAGGCAATAGGTGGGTTTGTGATTGCTGATTCTATTCAGATAAGCATAAGGAAACTTGTAAGGTCCCTTAAATTTTCATTTTTTCTTAAAATTCACTGTTAGACCTAGCTTATCAGTTGCTTTTGTGCTTATTTTCTTTATTTCTTGTTGTCATATGCTTAGTTGCATTACCCTGTTGGTATTTAAACACCTGCATTGTGTTGTTCTTTGTTCTCCTTTTATTAGTGATTTTTGTCCCTAATAAGCTCATAAATGTTTAGAATTTATATCTTGCTTATTGCAGTTAATTTTGTGTGGGTATATGTCCAAATAGGTCTATTAAGCCAACTAAATTTATAGTATTAAGGGGTTGTTTGTTTAAAATGTGTAATAAGTTTAAAATGCTATTTTGATTTATTAAAGAGGTGTTTGGGTATGCGGCCTATAAAAATGGGTCAATTTGGCGTAAAAAACTAGATAGGGTAACATAGGCCATCTTTACATAAGCCTTATTAAGCTGATTAAATCTGTTTTCTATTAAGTCTTTTATATAAGTTAAATTAAGTTTTAATGCTTTAAATATGCATGGTTTCAGAGTCTTGTGGAATTTTGTTTGTTAAGTCAGCTTATAATGTGTAGGATTTACTATCAAAGGTATTTTAGGAGCTGTTTTATTGTTGGTTTTGAGTCTTATAATCAGTAGAATAAATTAGAATAAGTGTTAAAGTCTTGTTAACGTTGGGTCATACTATCAACAATTAAGGTTTTTAGCTCAATAAAAGCCACATTTTAATCTCAATTTTAGATAATCATGGTTTGATTTAGGATCTGATGTTGTGTTAATAAGTCTTTTGGGCATCATTTTATATCTGTGTTAGATGTTAAGTTTTTCCATTAGCTTTTAATAGCTTTATTGTGGTCTTGCAAATGTCCACTTTTTCCTTTTAAGAAAAAAATAAGCAAAAACACTCCCATGGTGCAAACAGCTCATTTTGTCGCCCTTTTAGCTGAACCTTTAGCTTGTCAAATTTATTTGTCGCTTAATCATTTTTAGAAAGATTATAGGCTAAGCTTTATAGCACTGTTAGGCCAGCTTTAGAAATTCACTTTTTAGGCTTAAAAATAAGCCTAAAAGTGACCAGACCTGTTTGTCCTGCAGGCCCAAAGCCTTTTGGCTTATTTGCTTATTCCAGCTTTTCTATCTGTTTTAATTACTTAAATTTGTTTGCAAGTGCTTATTAGGATAGGGTAGATATATGTCTTAGTTTGTTTCTCAATTTCACTTGCTTAATTATGCTTAAAAAAGCCAACAGTTTAGCTTGTTGTATGCTTTAGTGTGATAAGCATTTTGTCCAGTATTATTTGCTTATTTCTTTCTTATTTCAGCTTAATCTCTGTTGAATTGTGCTTATTAGAGTAGTCTAAGTTAGTTTATGCTTATTTTAGTTAAATTTAGCTTATTGTAGCTTATTTTAGCTTATTTGCCTAGTTAGTTTAGAATTTTTTAGTTTTTAAGCCTTTTATTGCTTATTCAGTCTTTCTTAGCTTAATTTCAGCTTATTCATGTTTCATTTTGCTTATTAGGTTTAGAATAGCTTATGTTTGCTTATTTAGAGTAGTTTAGTGCTTATTTCCCTTTTTACTTTTGTTTAAGTCTTAAAAAGCCAAAAAAAAAGTATAAGCTGTCAAGTTTTAAGCTGTTTTACAGCTTATTCGTAAGCTTTCATGAAAAATTCCAAGTTTTAAAAGTGTTTATTTTTAAGTCATTAACAACTTTGCTTTTTGAATTTTTGAAAATAAAATAAAAGAGGAGAGTGGAAGTCTCGGGGAGCCTTTTTGAATTTTTGAATTTTTTTAAGTCATTAACAACTTTGCTATCGTTAGAGTGTTGTTTTATTGTTTAACTTAAGGATTTTTTGGCCCTTTTAGCCTATAAGTGTTTTCTTTTTTACAGGCTTATTTGAATAAGCTGTTGGGGGGACATCTTTAGTTTTTCTATAGGACAATATTAGTCTCAGATAATTTTACTAATTTTTTCAATATTTTTTTATAATGTGGATAGTTATTGTGTTTGATTTTATTGTGTTCATTTTAAAATTACTTTATATTCATAATATAATACTTATATAAATAGTCAAAAATATATATATCTTTTTTTTTTAAATTTTCTTTTATAAATAGTTTACTTGAAAATATATTAGAGCTTTCGTAGGGTAAATTTTTTTTCAAATGTTCTTTTTTAATGACGGGATTCAATCCCGTTCTGTTTTGACTCGTTTTTAGTCTTAATCAACATCCGGTTTTCGATCTAGTTTTTTTAAACTTCCTTTTTAGTCAACTAGGACCCATTAATAGTTATAAAATTCATTTTAGGATTAAATTGAATAATTTAGGTTTTTAGCTCGCGTTTTTACGTCACCGTTTTAGGGTTTAAGTTAAATTGCTTACGTTTTAGGTTTACTTTTCTTGATTTTGCATTTTCACTTGTAGTAATAGAAAACCAATCATAATCTTGTCATATTCAAACATCGATTATCAATTCGTCATTCGATTTTCAATTGCAATCTCGTTTGGGATCATTACGGACCGGGAAATCAAACTTTCGAACACATATATATTTTATTTTGTGAATTCTTAACCAATCCTTGGCTAAGGGTACTTGGTTGAGCTATTTGCCTTTATAATCTTAGTATTAGTTATATATAATATTTATATTATATATATATATTTTATATATATACTATATTTATATTGACAGCATCATTTTTGGCGCCGTTGCCGGGGAGGCTGTGAAACGATTATCGTAACGATTGACAATTTGTGTTTGAATTTGTGAATATTTCTTCTATTTTTATAAAAATATAAAAACCAAAAAAAAAATTCCATAAAAAGAAATAATAAATAAATTCACCAAGTTGGTAAAAGAACACCAACATATAATACTTTCCATTGAAGTATTATCCATCAATAAGTTCACCGAACATAAAGATTCATAAAAAGCTTGCACCATTTTGTCCCCCCTCATAGGAGGTACGGCTCTCTTGGGAAAGTATAAGCAAGCTTTTATTAAAGTGGGTTATAAGGCGGGTTGTTCCAAGGAACTACGACCCTAAAGGAGAAAGGTTCTTAAAAGCACCGTGCTTTCCTTCTCTTCCGCTCACCTGTGCGTTTATCTTTTTAAGAGCTACCGTGAAGTAAGTCGATTATTTGGTTGAAGTTGTCCTATCTAGTTGTCCGTTAAGATAAATTGCGAATAGATTATTGAAAAACCAAAATATTTTGTCTAAATTTTCTTTATTTTGATTGCTGATGGCACTCGTTTCTCATCCCGTTGACGTTCGGATTCAACCAAGTCACACCGACTTTGTTGACCCATTTGATCTTGAGAACAAAATAATAATCAAAAGACCTCCCAATCCTCCGTAGTATACGTGGGTGAAGATAATCGTTCTATGGCGGAATATGCTCCTATGCACCCACCGTGGGTTACGAGGATGCAATCGGTCTGTTTCCCGCAATCACCAAAGGACAATTTTGAGCTGAAGCATAGTTTGCTTACTCCTTGTTCAAAAATAAATAGTTTTTTGGAATGGACAAGGAGGACCCGCATGCTCACATTCGATATTTCAACAAGATCACTTCTACAATGAAGTTCCCAAACGTCCCGAGTACGTCGGTTAAGCTTATGCTTTTCCCATTTTCCCTCGAGGGGGCAAGCCCGAATTTGGCTTGAAAAAGAACCCCCTCGGTCGATTTTAACTTGGGATGATCTTGTTTCGAAATTCATCAACCAATTTTTTCCTCCCTCCAGTCGACAAAATTCTTCGTAATGTGATCAATGTGGGTTTTCAACAAAGATTTGACGAATCATTTTATGAGGCATGGGACTGATTCAATGATCTTCTTCGGGCATGCCCATACCATGGGTTTTTGGAATTGCATCAACTCGATACATTCTACAATGCCTTGAACTCGGAATGATCAAGATTCATTGACTCCACCGCGGGTGGGTGGTAACTTTCTGGATAATAAAAGCCTCGAGAATGCTAAAAATCTATCGAGAGCAATTGGTTCCAATAGTTCGTCAATCACGAATGCATCGGGCCAATGTTGCCTAAAGTGAGTAAGAGCTCTTCTACCCAGCAGTTTATCCGATGTTGCTGAACTTAAAGATATGGTTAGAGCATTGCTTCTTTGATTAGAAAAAACTTAATCCTAAGCTCTTCTCTGTTCGTAAAAGCGATCGAGGAGGAAGTTGTGTATCTTGTGTGGTGCTCATTTCACACCGAAATTGTCCCGTCAATCGATGAAACGTTTATCGTGACCATATTCAAGAGTACGTGTCAACAAGTCGCCCGCAGTTAACTACAACCAATGGAATACCGGTTACCGACCTTCGATGGTTACAAATCAAGTTCGACCTCCAGGTTTTCCTCTCATTCAACAAAATCAGGGGAATAATCAGAACCGTTACAACCAGAATCGAGGGAATAACTACAACTAGAGCCTAATTTTTCGACTCCCGATTAATCAACCACCAGCTTACCAAGCTCTGTCTTACCAGGCTCCAGCTCCTCAGGCACATGGTGTGTCTAGGCTGATTCTGAAAGGCTACGTCAAAGCTAACGATGCGTGATGACAACATGCAAAGCCAAATGACCAATATAACGGACCTGCTTACCAAATTCGTGAATAGTAATACCGCTTCTACTTCAGGCTCGGGTTCTCTTCCAAGCAACACCATTGCTAACCCGAAAGGTGATGTGAAAGCAATCACTACCCGAAGTGGTGTTTCCTATAATGGACCTCAAATTCCACCTTCGATTTCTTCTCTTCCTAAGGAGATGGAAAATGACACAAGGTGACATAAGGATTGGTTTACCTAACACCGAAAATATACAACCTCCGGTGGGTCCACAAACTAATGACAAATTGGTGAATGTGCCCGTTGTTGCTTCAAAAAACTAACAACATTGCTTATCCTTCATAGGGCCAACAAGAGAAGCTCCTGTGGAAAAAGTCGATCTTCTAGCTTCAAAATTTATGGAGATTTTTCAGAATCTCCATTTCGAGCTAAGTTTCGCGGACGCTCTCCTACACATGCCTAAATTTGCACCAATGTTTAGAAAACTCCTCAATGACAAAGATAAGATAATTGAGTTGACAAAGACACCGGTAAACGAGAATTGCTCGGCGGTTATCCTAAAAAAGTTTCCCTAGAAACTTGGAGACCCCGGTAGATTTCTTATACCGTGTGATTTTTCAGGTGATGAATGAATGATTAGCCTTTGCCTGATCTTTTCGGTGCTAAGCATCAACTAATGCCTCTCTCATTTTGGAAAGACTTAATCTCTCGCTTTGTCCAAAACCCGATATGATACTTGAACTTGCCGATCATATTCCGAACGATTTCTACCCAACGTTTCGCGGAGGATGTTTTTGTGGAAAGTTGGAACCGTTCTTCTTTCCTGACGATATTTGTAGTCGTTGATTACGTTGCCGATCCTCGGGTTCCCCTAATTCTAGGAAGACCTTTCTTGAGAATGGCATGTGCCTTGATAGATGTTCACGGTGAACTACAATGACAGTAGAAATGATGACAATCTGTGACTTCAAAGTTGGTGATACTAAGACTTTCTCCTATAATATCATTGAATCGGTTAACCGGTGTCGCATGTTATTGGACATTTCTGTGTAAGAATATGGTCCTAAGTAGTACTTGAATTTCTGGAAAGTGGCAATAACACTTCCCCTTCTGACTTATGATCGATTCGCGCTCTCCATCTTTCACTCCTTCGGATGGAAGTGATTTTCTAATGGAGAGATCGATGCATTTTCTTGAACACGAATGATTCAATCCCACCAGTGTTGACAGCATTCTATGATTCTGAGGGAGTTATGTTTACCTTGAGGATTGTTAAGTGTGATCAATGTGACCAAAATCTCCCAACGTCACCAGTTTGTGAAATTAATGGGCCTGAAAAGATTTAATCTTATGTGTAGTTCCTCACTCGACTAGAACTAAAATAGTCTTACCCTCCATCTTGAGTATGTGTTTTGGAGGGTGATGACAAATTACCCGTCATAATCGCTAAAAACTTGAAAGATGAGGATAAAACCGCCCTGATCAAGGTTCTTAAGTCACACAAACATGCCATAGCTTGGAAGATTTCTGATATTAAGGGGATAGATCCACAATTTTGCACCCATAAGATTTTGATGGAGGAAAATGCCAAACCCGTAGTTCAACATCAGAGAAGGGTTAATCCATGAGGTTATTAAGCAAGAAGTTATCAAACTTCTTGATGCTGGGTTAATTTATCCTATCTCTGACAGTCCCTGGGTAAGCCCGGTTCATTGTGTCCCTAAGAAGGGAGGCATAACCATGGTAAAAAATGAAGAAAATGAGTTAATACCCACTAGGTTGGTTACGGGATGGCGAGTTTGCATCGACTACCGAAAACTCAATGATGCAACTCGTAAAGACCATTTCCCGTTGCCATTTATGGATCAAATGCTTGAAAGATTAGCCGGAAATGAGTACTATTGCTTTTTGGACAGATTCTCTGGCTATTTTCAGATCCCGATTGACCCACTTGATCAAGAAAAGACTACCTTCACCTGCCCTTACGGGACATTTGCCTATCGTCGCATGCCTTTTGGGTTATGCAATGCACCAGGCACGTTCCAAAGGTGTATGGTTGCAATCTTTCACGATATGATTGAGAAAACCATGGAAGTCTTCATGGATGATTTCTGGTTTTTTCGTGATCTTTCTCCTCTTGCCTTTCCCATTTAGACCAAAATCTCCAAAGGTGTGAAGACACCATCTTGTTGGCTAAATTGGGAAAAGTTCCACTATTCAGGTCAAGGAGGCATAGTCCCCCCTGGCTATAAGATTTTAAAATCCGGGATTCTGAAGTTGAAAAGGCAAAAGTGATGTCATGCAAAATTGCCTCATCCCACTACCGTGAAGGGTATTCTTGCAGTATTCTCGGTCCATAGATCCGATTCTACCGACGATTTATTCAGGATTTTTCCAAAATCTCCCGGCCTATGACCCACCTCCTTGAAAAAGAAACTCCGTTTATCTTCTCGAAGGAGTGCATTGAAGCATTGTGAAACACTTAAAGATGAAGATAGCGCGCGCGCGGCTCCAATTCTAGTTGCTCCCGATTAGGACCTGCCCTTTGAAATCATGTGTGATGCAAGTGATTTTGCTGTAGGGGCAGTCCTAGGGCAACGTAAGACCAAGCACTTCCAGCCGATACACTATGCAAGCAAGACTATGACCGAGGCTCAAGCATACATTACACTACGAACGGAAAAAGTATTACTTGCCGTAGTGTATGCTTCGAGAAAATTCCGGCATACTTGTCTTGTCCAAAAGCATAGTGTAATACGGACCACTCGCTCTCCAAGTACTTGCTTGCTAAGCAGATGCTAAGCCAAGATGCTCCTGTGGATTTTGCTGCTCCAAGAATTTGATGTCGTTAATCCGTGATAAAAAAAGGAGCCGAAAAATCTCGCCGCAACCACCATTCTAACTATGAAAATCCCATCAAAGTGTAGCTCGAGAAAAAGAAATTACGGAAACATTTCCTCTTGAGACACTTGGGATGGTTACCTTTCGTGGTGATGATAATGCCCCATGGTTTGCCAATTTTGCAAACTACCATGCGGGGAATTTTGTGATCAAAGGAATGTCGTCCCAACAGAAAAGAAAGTTTTTCAAAGACGTCAAACACTACTTTTGGGACGACCCCTTTCTATTCAAGATCTGTGCTGGCCAAGTAATTAGGCGTTGTGTTCGGGCAGAGAAGCTTTGACATTCTTAAACGCTGCCACAGTGGACCCACCGGGGACACTACTATGCCAATTACACCGCTAAAAAGGTCTTCGATTCAGGTTTTTATTGGCCCACGATCTACAAGGATGCCCACGACTTTGTCACCCGTTGTGACATTTGTCAACGTCAAGGCAAAATTTCGCAACGTGACGAGATGCCACAAAACTCTATCCAAGTTGCAAAATCCCTTTGACATGTGGGCATTTGACTTTATGGAGCCATTCACGTCATCAATATGAGAACAATTATATACTGTGGCTGTCGATTACTTTAATCAACTGTGTTGAGGAGCAAAAGCGCAACCCCACCAACGATGCCCGAGTTGGTTTAGTAAATTTCTAAATCTCCCTCTTCTCCAGATTTGGTGCCCCCTCGTGCACTCATAAGTGATCGCGGTACCCATTTTTGCAATGACCAAGTTTACACAGGTCATGAGCTTAAATACGGAGCACTCATCGCCCTCCACCCGCGTATCATCCACAAACAAGTGGACAAGTTGAGTATCCAATCATGGTTTGAAAAAGGATTCCTGGAAAGGACCTGGGCGAAAATTGAGCCTCTTGGTCGAATAAATTAGCTGACGCCCCCTTTGGGCTTTCCGCCACAGCTTACAAAACACCCATCGGTGTACCTATATAAGTTAGTGTACGGGAAGGCATGTCATCTTCCGATCGAGCTCGAGCACAAAGCTTACTGGGCCCTTAAGCATACAAACTTTGATATTAAAACAGCGGGTGATCACAGAAAAGTTCAACTCAATGAACTTAATGAACTTCGTGATCATGCCTATGAAAACTCTTTGATCTATAAAGAGAAAACAAAGAGAATCCATGACTCCAAAATCAAAAATCGCGTTTTCAACGTCGGTGATCGAGTCCTCCTCTTTAACTCTAGATTAAAGATTTTCTCAGGCAAGCTTAAGACCCGCTGGAGTGGACCATTCACTGTAACTCAAGTTTTTCCATATGGCACTGTCGAGTTATCCCAAAACTCCAGGCCAAATTTCAAAGTGAATGGTCATCGTTTGAAACACTACTTTGGAGGGGACATACCAACCGAGGTTGTCCCGGATCTCCAGACGTTCCCCATGGACCAATAAATTCGGGGGACGGGTCAAGCATAGCGACCTTAAACAAGCGCTTCGTGGGAGGCACCCCATGCTTATCAGTAGTAGTAATAAATAAGTGTTTTTGTGTGAGGAGGCTTACATTTTCCATGTTTTGTCCATTACCCGTGTTTTGTCCATGTTTTGTGTGCTTTGTGTTGTATGTCCAGGATTTCCCGGATTGTGAAGACTCTCGTGCTCGCAGTATCCACAAGAGTTTCACATCCTCAGCTTCATTTGGGATATCCAGTATCCCAAAATCTAATCGACTACTTTTTCTAGAATTGGCAACACTATTATAAACGCCTTAGATTTGCGTAAGGAACCCCTCTGAAACATCGAGGACATGTTTAGTTACTAGTATGGGGGGATCTTTCGATTTGATTTTTTTGCCTGCAGCCGGTTTTTACACCTAATCCCGTTTTTACCACCAAATTTTTGCAAAAATACCAAAAAAATTTGAAAAATTTTAAAAAAAATTTCAAAAATAAAATAAGTGTTTTGTCACAGTTTTGACTTTCCTAATGGGTAGAATGAGAATAATTTTTGACTCGATCGGGCGTGTTGAGCCCCTCGCTATTCCTCAACTTCAGCTTGTAGCTAAGCTTTCCACGAATCGTATTGCTTTGAATTTTAATAAGGTGAAGAACAGAAGTGATAGAGTAAAAATATAAGTGTATGTGCTGAGCAATATTCTTCTAAAACTTAAGAGTAACTTTGCTTTTTCTCCCATTAGCTTCTAAATCCGCCTAATCATACGTGCTCATTCAATTCAACAAGTCAATCAAGTTTTAGAAAAGCTTCAAATTTGTAACTTGATTCTTTAAAGCGAGATTTTTCTGTTCTTAGTAATTGAAAAGTTTAATATGCCAAGAAGCATGAATGAAGTATGAATGCAAAATGCATGAATATTGAAATTATGCCAATAAAGCATACATTTGATTATATGGAACAAGTAAAAGATGTACCGTGATATCCCACTCCGCACAACCACGAGGTGTGGTTCACACAAAGACATCTTTGCTTCTAGGGATTTGGTGTGTTTGTGATATCCACACCAGGAAGCTGAGGTCTAGGTAAAGGTTCAAACTAAGACATCCTAATCCTTAGCCATATTCGAAGAAGTTTTGTTTGTGATTTCCCACATACACATCGGCAACGGGTGATTTTTCAAACTAAGAACACCGATTCGCTATGTGTTTTGATATCCTACTAGGGAGCGAGTATAACACCCTGTGTTTTCAAGTCATTGACGACATCGATAAATCCGCAATGTACCTTTTGGTTGTACGCTTTGCTTTAAATCCTAAATTGGTTAAGCTAAAATCGCGTAAGCTAATAAATTAGCGTTCAATGTAAAAGGGCATCAAACAATTAAATGTTTACATCAAGCAAGGTGATAATATAATTAATTTGAGATAATTATTAACTATGAGTTCATTTTATTTTTATCGGATACGTAAAGTGTATACGTTTTCGCGATAAATTGCGTTAGGCCTCCCCTGAACCACCAAAACTTTTCTCGCTTCACAAATACCAATTTTATACCCAATATATAAAAAGTTACAAAAATATATCATCTATACCTATCTTTTCAAATTCTTGCAATTATATACAAGTAATATCATAAAACTCTTCCAAGTGGCAAAAGAACTCTATACTTTCCATTTAATCCACACCAATACCAGTCATTCTTGTCTCTTTGACTTAGACCTGACCAAGGCCAATCATCCCTACCCCATACCATGTCCCCTTGACTAGTCAATGGTCTTTGGTCTTTGTTTTCCTTACTTTGACTAGTTCCTTATATATATAACCGGCAATATCATAAATCCCTTTAACACTAACAATTCATTTTCTTCCTCTTTTCTCTCCTAAGGGTCACGGCTCACTAAGCCATCCCAAGCAACCCATACAAAATTTATATAACCCATTTACATACACTCTCATATCATATCAAATACACTCAATGTCTTTTGAGCCTTGATTAATTTATTTACAATAATTGAAGCAAGAAATCAAGATAGGTTTTATTTGGAACAAGGGTTGTTCTAAGTGCAACTTAGGTTTTTAAGGCTAAACCATGGGTTTAGCATTTGTTCGCATCATCATCATACATCATAAGGTCTACCTTAAACCTTTATGTTCTTATTTTATGAGTTTTTATGTATTTGATATGCTATATAGTGAAATCACCATTAGGAATACTTTTGAACATGAAAAATATAATTTTTCTTGTGATTATGATTTTGTACACTTTCTCACATATTATGATAATGGTAATATCATGAAATAAAGGATATATAAGTCTTGTACAATCTCGGTTTAAGCATAAAAAGGTTCATATATAACTTGTATTAAAAGTTAACTTAGAAAGTATGATTTCATGAAAAGTTAACAACTTGTGATCATTGATGATCTTGGACAAAATATGAACTTATGGACATGATTATATGTATAACATATGATGAATATATAATTTATAAAAGACTTTGTAAATTATGGGTTGAAAAGTATATAAAACATATTATATAAATAAATTATATAAAAGATCATTTTGGGACAGAAAGTTTTCGAATTCCAAACAGGGGATTTTATGTTTTTATAAGATAATACAAATCACGACGATTCCGAAAAGGTAAGAAACTTGTTAAACGGATTAATAACGAAAAGTTACGTTTAGTGCGCAACGAGTTAATACGTTAATTAAACGGAGTTTATAAAATAACTTTTATAAAACTTATATCAAACAGCTAGTTTGATATTTTTAAAAAATAATACATATTTTTAGGATTCCAAAATGATAAGAATCGTAATTTTTCAATTAATAACGAATGAGTTATGAATTTCGCGAGTTTACGACAATTAATACTTTTATAAAACTATTTTTATAAAAGTTACTATTCATGACAGAAAGTTATATTTATGAACACATCATAAAATTAGAACTTCAAAAACAGAACATCCTCGAAAGAATCGTTAAAAACGGAGCTATAACGAATAAAATATCGAACATTATTACGTGATAGACACGACGAACAACGATTTTTATAATACTCACGCAGATGTGAACAGTAAAAGTTACTGTTCACCAAGGGTCAAAATAGTGAAAAATGGTCAAAATTATGAATAACCTCTCCAATAGCGACAAGATGGGCATAAAAAACGTCAAAATCGGCTTAAACGCAAAAGTTATGCAGTTATACTAAAACCGGTAATTATAAACTTTTTAACTTATTAAACTCCCATTTTACCAGAAACCATTAGTTGGTGATTGAGCCTATATAGGACGTAGTTATGTGGTTCTTATCGAAATGACGATATTACTAGGGATTTCATAATGAGGCCTCTTCGGATGGCGTATCGACGATTGCTGATTTACGATTAAAGTGTCCTAACCCCTTAGAACGTCATTGGTCAAGACCTCTAGATAATGATAGCCCGAACGATAGTACGATGTAACAACTATAATATTATATTCAAGTACTCGGTACTTATACGACCAATGATAATTTAGGTTGCATTCGATCTTTTACGTGACGCTTTATCTGCGATATTTGGATTATCAGAACTCAAAGTGAGTTCATAGCCCCACATTTTTACGATTTCAATGATTTATAATTATGGGGTGGAAACATGCTTTGTTTTATAAATTGGACGCAAGTATTGATTACATGTTGCCTAAGTAGCGATAACCCAAGTTGAGCCCCTTTATCATGAACTGTCAATTGCATAGTTGTAGTTGGGAATTACATTATGTGAGCGCGAATGTTATTTAATAGATCTATTCGGGAAACGACCTCCCCGTCGGGGATATATCTATCACCGGAACCACGTTATAGCGATGTCCGTGCAATTTAGGATGTTTTCGGGTTGAACATCTAATCGGGCAGAAATTGCAATATATAGTTTAATTGCAAGAAAGATCGTCGAGCTTCAGTGTCATGAGCTTAGTGTAAATGTAATCTAGTTTTGTGAGATCTGCATGTGTTGCATTATCACTAAAAAGTCTTGCGGTCCTGCATATTATGATTTATCAAACCTATGAATTCACCAACAATTTTGTTGACGTTTTTAAGCAATGTTTTCAGGAGATCAATAAGGCCATGGATGCCAAGGGATGATTGGGTTATATTTGGGATTACACGCTTTTAAAGATTTAGGTGCATCATATTTTGGGAAATGGTATTGTCAACTTTTGTACATTATTTCAACATTGAACAAGTAAAGCTATCAATGCTTTTGTATTAAGTCTTTCAAATAAATCAAAATGAGAGCGTCAATTTTAAACGACTTTTTGAGTCGTTCTTATATATCTTGTGCTATTGATCTTGAAGTAACACGCCCCGGACCCTTATTCCGCTGCGACCCAATTTGGGGGTGTTACAGATTGGTATCAAGAGCCAAGGTTATAGAGAACCAGGTCAAATGTTTTTACTGGACTATAACCATTTTCAAACAACGAATTCATACACAGGGTTGTACCGGGACATACATTATGCAAACATTCATCATACACTATTGTTCTCTATCCTCTTATGGGACTAGATGCAGTCATCAATTGATATACGTGGTTATAATATTTACATATACAATAAGAGCCTTATACAAGATACTCATATAAGTTTTATTTCTGCTGTCACAGTAGTCAGTCATCCGATTTCCGCGGTTACCTATACGTCTGTTCAACTCTGAGGCACGTTCTTGGAGTATGCCAATCTGAGAACCTTAACGAGGAGGCTGCCCAACAGTTGTTCGAGCAGGCACCACGTTCTCCAGAGTATGTACCGGAGAACCATATACCAGTATACATTCCTGAGCCTGAGCATCCTGAGGATTCTAGTGCCAGCCGAGGATGAGGCACCTATACCTCCATTATCACCATCCTTTCATAGCTCCACGTAATTCGACCTCTTAGTCCTAGGCAGCACATCGAGGTTTGATGATGAGGGATGTAGCATCAGCCTACTATCATTCACTACACCCATCAGGGACACCATCATTATTACCTATACCTCCACTTGCACATTTCTAGCCCGTAAGAGCTGATATTCCCGAGGATGACGCATACCGCCTCGGAAATGGGGGGCTTAGCTTTGGGGGGGGGCTACTGCTTACGCGTACTCCCCAGACACATTTAGATGGGGTTTATGGGTGTGAGATTGGAGAGAGTTCTGCTGCTGCTACTGCGAGACAGCCAGGACCCACTATAGAGACCAGACTTCGAGATACTGAGACGAGGATTATAACCGCCTTAGAGTTGGTCAACAGGAGGGTCACTTACCAGGTAGATGTTTGCACTAGGGAGAGTTCGGAGTTTTGCACACGACATCACGATGCCCAGAAGGATCGTGCAGCTGTGAGAGCTGAGATTGAGATATTGAGGAGAGAGAGACTTGCTTACGAGCAAGAGGGTATGGAGACTCGTCAGGCCTTGGATAGGTCTGAGGCTCACTGCAGAGCATTAGAGGCACGAGTTACAGTACTAGATGAGCTGAGGCGCTCGCCACGAGAGCAGCGTCAGCTGCAGAAGAATCTTGTGGTTTTAGCATATCAATAGCGTACCAGGCCGTGGCAGCTGGAGCGCGCATTGACACATAGGAGGACACTGGTAGCAGTTCTTAGACGTTGGTTAGATGTATCACTATGCAGACCTGAGTTTAAGTTTATGGGTTATACTCCCAGCTAGCAGACGTATAAGATCTTTTGTTTTGGTTAGCTATCCTGTATAGCGCTTTGTTTCTAATTAGCTATCTTGTATACTACTAAGTATTACGGGTTAACTCCCTGCGAGTACTGCTCTATTTGATTTTCATTTTGTAACCTACGATAAGGGAATCATTATGTACCAAACAATCATGTATATGTACAATTATTATATGGAATGGATGTATTATGTTATGTCTCGATCTTGTATGGTTTATATTTCACTGTGTGATGTGATCTTTTTATTTATGATGCATATTTTTGTCCACGTTTATGATTGTATTGAAATCTAACGGGTATTGTATTTTCTTGTGATTGAAGAAAATGGCACCAAAGAGAACCACAAGGTCAACTCGAGTCCCACCAGTTACGCCAACTCCAAATGAACCAACCACAACTGTTACTGAGGCACAACTTCAGGCCTTAATTGACCAAGGAGTTGCTGCTGCAATGGCTGAAGCAGAAGCAAGCAGGGTTAGGAATGGCCTAGCAAAGCAATGGTTCTGGACCAAGGCCAGCACAAGCTGTTCGCGAATGCTCTTACTCTGAATTCTTGAAATGCAAACCTTTGGACTTCAAAGGCACTGAGGGAGTCGTCAGACTCACTCGATGGTTTGAGAAAATGGAGTCTGTGTTTAGCATTAGCAATTGCACAGCATCTTGTCAAGTCAAATTTGCGACTTGCAATCTACAAGACGATGCTCTTACATGGTGGAATACCCATGTTAAGACCACTACTCCTGAAGCAGCTCATGCCATGCCATGGGCAACACTGAAGAAAATGATGACTGATAAGTACTGCCTGAGGGGTGAGATCAAGAAGATTAAGACTGAGATGTGGAATCTTAAGGTTAAGGGCACCGATGTGGTGGCCTATAGTCGACGATTTCAGCAACTAGCTTTGATGTGTTCCAGGATGTTCCCAGAAGAGATACACAAGATTGAAAAGTATATTGGCGGCTTGCCCGATATGATACATGGCAGTGTAAAGGCATCAAAGCCGAAAACCATGCAAGAGGCTATCGAGTTAACAACTGAGTTAATGGATGAGAAGACCCATGCCTATGCTGAACGTCAGGCAGAAAGGAAAAGAAAGTATGATGACCTTTCCAAGAACAATTAAAACCAACAACAGCAGAATAAGAGGCAGAACACAGGCCAGGTCTACACTGCAGGCAATAGTAATAGGAAACCATACGCCGGGTCTAAACCTCTGTGTTCCAAGTGTAATTACAATCACGAAGGTTCTTGTCCACCTAGGTGCAATAACTGCAAGAGGGTTGGCCATCTGGCCAAGGATTGCAGAATTCGACCTGCAAATGCTAACAACAACAACCGCAACAACAACAATAATAATCAAAAGGGAAATGGTTGCTATGAGTGCGGAGCTTAAGGACATTTTAGAAGAAACTGCTTAAAACTGAGAAACAATGACCGTGGTAATCAAGCTGGGAATGACACGGCTCCAGCGAAGGTGTATGTGGTTGGAAATGCGGGGGCAAACCCAGACAACATCGTTACGGGTACGTTCCTTCTAAACAACCGCTATGCATATATCTTATTTGATACGGGTACCGATAGAAGTTTTGTGTCTACTGCATAAACAAATAGCAGCCGCTATGCTATATCTATTTTAAACGGTGCCGTTCGATTAGTTTTGTGTCACATAACTACTGCATTTACTCCAAATGACATCACGGCACTATCTACCCTAGATTACTATTATGATTCGAACTATCTGACGGGGGGTGAGATAATTGGGTTAAACACTATTCTGATAAGGTTCCATTAAACTTTCCTAAACCACCAATTCAACATAAACTTGAGGTAGGCCGTGTAGAACTTGGTAATTTTGATGCCTAAAATCGAATGGATTGGTTGCGAAGTACCAAGCGGTCATTGTATGTTGCCGAGAAGGTTTGTTCACCCTCCCTTGGAGGAAAAAAACCTTAATCATACACGGAGATGGAAGTACACAGGGTAAATGTGACACGATTAAAACATCTTTCGTTGGCACTAAAAGCGCAGAAGGACATAGAAAAAGGATTTCCTATCTTTGTTGGCACATATCACTGACACTGCAAAAGAGATTAAAGACAAGTCGGAGAAGAAGCGACTTGAGGACGTATCCAATAGTTTCAAGAACTTTCCCGAAGTATTCCCTAAGACTTGCCGGGATCCATTCCTATCCGGACTCGACAAGTGAGTTTCAAATTGATTTTGGTACATGATCTGGTGCTTCAACCTTAGCACGGGGCACCTTAATACGATTGGCCCGCCTTCCGAGATGAAGGAGATATCTAAAAGCAACTGAAAGAGCTTGTCCGATAAGGCTATATAAGACCCAGTTCCTCACCCTTGGGGAGCTATCGGTCTTGTTTGTCAAGAAGACGAGACGGATCATTCCGATTTGGCATTGATTACCCGTGATTGAATAAACTAACCGGTGAAGAACCGTATCGCTCCCCTCCCAAGAATTGATGATTTGTTTATATCAACTCCAAGGGTCGATGTCTACTCTAAAAATCGACCTAATGTCAAGTTACCACGCAATTGAGGGTTCAGAAGAAGGACCATATATCTGAAGACAGCCTCAGAACTCGTGTATGGTGTCCATTAATACGAATTGTCGAAGTTATGCCCTTTTGGTGTTTGCCAAACGCACCTGCCGTATTCCATGGAACCTTATGAATTCGGGTATGCACACTATATCTAGATAAATATACGGTGATTGTCCTTTATTGACGTATATTTTGCATAAATTCTAAGAACAAGTGAAGAACATGAAGAACACCTTAAGCAAATCATTAGAATTGCCTTAAGAAGGAGTTGTATAGCCAAGTATTCCAAATGTGAATTTTTGGATTCCCAAAGTTAAAGTATCCCTCCGTTCACGAGATCGATAGTGAATGTGAATTTCAAGTGGATCCAGCCAAATTTGAAATCCATTAAAGGATTGTGACATCACCTAAGTCACCGAACAGATTCGTCATTTTTAAGGTCTTGGCAGGGTACTATCAAGATGTCATATAGAAAGGGTTTTCAAAGGATCGCCAAACCCAATGAATAGCTAACTCAAAAGAAGGACAAGTTTGAGTGGGTGATAAACAAGAAGCACTTTTCAACTGTTGAAGCAAAAGTTGTGCAGTGCATCCAATCTTGCATTACCCGAAGGGAAGCGAAGATTTCAATCGCATACAGCGCCACTTCAAAGAAAGGTTTGTTGGCGCTGTGTTGATTCAAGAGAAAACGTGATTTCTTATGCATCACGCCAGTATGAAGAATCATTAAATGAATATACCGACTCATGATTTAGAACTCGGTTGCATGGTGTTCCTCTCTTAAGATCTGGAGACATTATTTATTGGAATAAGTATACGGTGTTTCACCGATCAACAAATAGTTTTTGCAACACATTTTAGATCAAAAAGAGTTGAACAAAGTCAACGCCGATGTGTAGAAGTCGAAGGATTACGTATTGCGATATTCGTTTTATCACTCCTGGAAGCAAATGTCGTTGCTGATGCCATTGAGCAGAAAGAACGAGGACCACCGTTAAATAGTTCGAGCCTTGGTTATGACTATTAGTTTGTATCTTCCTAAACAGATCTTAAATGCTCAGAACCGGAAGCACAAACCCCGAGAACATTAGAGTGAAGACGTTGTGGGGAAATGTTTTGATTGAAAAATGCAAAATATCCAGAGGCAATTTTGAGAGAACCAAAATATTAACCCACGTACGGATGTGAACCCTGTGGCCTCAAATGGCAAGCTGGTTACATCCTTGTTATGCCGATTTGCGGACTGTGATCATGTTACGAGTCGCCACAAATTCAAAATACGTCTATTCATTTCATCCGGGTTTCAGACAAAATGACCAAACATAATGAATAAACTATATTGGTGGCCCACCATGAAAGCCGACATTGCCACCCTATGTTAGCAAAGTGTTTGACACTTGCTAAAGTCAAGCCGAACATCAAAGGCCATCAGGATAGGTTGGTAAAACCCAAGATTAACCTGACATGGAATTGGGACACATCACTATGTATTTGTCACGAAGCATCCTAAACGTCTCAAGCTATGACTACAAATTTTTGGGTGATCGTTGACCGGCTCACTAAGTCTGCGATCTTCACACCAATGAGAGAGACTGATCCTTGGTTAAACTTGCAAGAAATGTACCTAAAGGGAGGTGCAATGAGACATGGAATCCCTGTCATCAATCATTTGTGATCGCGACCGCACCCCAGATTCCATCAAAATTTCTGGAGGTCACTTCAGAACGCTTTGGGTACAAATTTGGATATGAGTACTGCGTACCATCCACAAACAAACGGGCAAAGCGAGAGGGAACCATTCAAACATTCCCCCCCCCTCCATCGAGGATGAATGCTTGCGTTGCTTGTGCAATAAGCGACTTTGGAAAGGTTTTGGGTAACCTGTTGGCCATTATTCGAGATTTCAACAACAAAATATGCTATCACGCTAAGCATCCAGTCCCAGGCCGCACCAATCGAAGCACTTTATTGGTCGAAAGTTTCGTTCAGCACACTGAATGTTTGACCTACAGTTGGCGAAGCTCAAAATACACGGTCCAGACACTTAACCAAGAGACACCCACTGAGAAAAATACTCCAGATCCAAGCAAAGGATGCAAGCAGCTCGTGATATGACAGAAGAAGTTAGCGCATACTTGAATCGTAAACCGAATTGAATTCCTAAGGTCGGGGCTAAAGTAATGCGTAAAGTTCGCCTCGGAAAGGAGTCATAAAGCGTTTTTGGCAAACGGGGGAAGTTAAACCCTAGGTATTTGGACCTTACCAAGGTTTAGAAAAGTCGGAGAGGTTGCTTACCAAAGCTTAAAACTTCAGAAGAATTTTATAGAGTTCTAATACATTCCATTTGTCCAACCTGAAAAAGTGTCCATGCCCGACGAGGCCATAAGCCGTTCCGTTGGAAGGACTTCATCTTGTGTACAAGCTATCATGTTGAGTTTTAGGAACCGGTAGAAATTGATGGCCTGAAGGATTAAACCGGATTGAAAGCGAAGGCCGAGGATCATTAGTCAAATTCGATGAACTCCAAGGAGGTCCAGAGTTCACGTGGTAACGGTGAAGACCAATTCAGAAGAAATATCCACACCATCTTTCACCAAGACCAACACGACGTCAAGTGCTCAGCATCGTGAGCCCTGAGACAAAGGCTTCGTTAAAAAACTTGGGAAAGTCAATAACAGACCCCTGTGGTTTTTCAAAGGAAGTCCATTGACAAACGTCGATAAATCCGCAAAAAGTACCTTTTGTATTGTACTGCATTTTGCTTTAAATCAAAATGTTAAGCTAAATATTGCGTAGCAAGAAAATAGCGTTCAAATGTAAACGTGTCAATAAAAACAATTAAATGTTAATCAAACAAAGGGTAAGTATTATTTTGAGGATGATTATTAACTTATGTTTCATTTTATTTTTAATTCGGATACGTAAAGTGTATACTTTATCTCGCGATAAATTTGCGTTTTAAGGCACTTCCCGACACCAACCATCCTACAAAAACTTTCCTGACGGCTGTCAAATTTCCTTTATACAGGAATATACTGCTTCAAACAAAAAAAGAACCCGACGAACCTTTGATATATGGGGTGTGGGGAACGGGGGTGGTGGGGGGTAGTGGGGGGTGGGCGTGGGGGGGAGGTGGGTGGGGGGTGGGGGGGGTGGGGAGGTTTGGAGGGTGGGGGTGGATGGGTGGGATGTGTGGATAGGGGGGGGGACGGGTGGGGGTGACATTAAACTTGGTGGTAGTTATGGGGGGGGTCGAGTTGGTATTGGGATGTGGGAGAAATTGGGAAGTGATCTTGCGACTAGGTTGTTGGCGTGCGGTAGGGTCTATTATGTTGTCTGTAATTTTGCGGGTGGTGTTTATTGATAATATTTAGTTACCCAGATATGCGCTATAAAAGGGGGGGGGGGGAGGGAGGGGGGGGGGGGGGGTAGGTGGTGGGAACGAAGACAGGGGGGGGGGGGGGGGGGGGGGTCACCACATATATCTCTTATTGCCGACCTTCTTTGCAATGATCAAGATATATCACCAAGAAAATCCACTTTGGACCAATAGAGAACATCCAGCCTTCATTAATTACTAGGCCATGCCGTTCTCTCCATTAATCCACACCATGCTTGTACTCTTTGACCAAGACCATGAACCACAAGGACCATCCCTAGACCGGTTACCGATGTTTTCCCCTTTACTAAGTATTCTTGCAACATATATATACATGAACTATATAGAAAAGTCATACCATTAAAACACTTGAGCAAAAATCAAAACAATACTCCCCTTTTATTTATTCCTCTCTAATATGCTACGGCAACAAGCAAGCACAACTAAATCATAGCTTTTATTCTACAACCCATACACTCTATAACATGCCATCAAAGATATTCTAAGGTGATGCCCAAGCATTGTGCTAACTTTTTTTGAATTCAATACAGAAAAGGAAAGATTAGGTTTACTAAACCAAATGCTAGGGTTTTTTCATCTTGCAAGCTTTGGTATTAAAAAGCTAACGATGTATAGCATTTTGATTATCATCATCATCATAACCTCATAAGGTCCTAGTTTTAAAACCTTTATGCTTTCAATTTATGAGTTTAGTTATGTATATAATGTGCTATATAGTATGAAATCACCATTAGAATAACATTGAACATGAAAAATATAATTTTACTAAGTGATTATGGATTTAGTAGCACTTGCACACATATTATGAATATGGTAGATATCCATGAAATAAAGGATAAATAAGACTTGTACAATCTCGTTTAATCATAAAAAAGTTCATAATAAACTTGTAATAAAAAGTTTAATTAAGAAATGTTTTATGAATTCATGTAAAGTTTAATAACTTGTAGATCTATGTAAGAATCTTGGTACAATGTTAACTTATTTGACATTATTATATGTATAACCATATGATATATAAAGTTGATAAAAGACTTGTGTTAAATTGAGAGGTAGAAAAGTTATATCAAACATATTATATAAACAAAATTATATAATTAGATCATAAAGGGTCAGTAGTTTTTTCGAATTTTCAAACAGAAGATTTTATTATTTTTATAAGATAATACAAATCACGGTACTAAGTTCCAAAAAGGTAAAAAACTGTTTAAACGGATTAATAACCGAAAAGTTATGTTTAAAAACGAGTTATTACGTTAATTAAAACGGAGTTTATAAAATAACTTTTATAAAACTTATATCTAAACAGCTATTTGATATTTTTAACAAATAATACATATTTTTAGGATTCCAAAATGATAAGAATCGTAATTTTTCAATTAATAACGAACGAGTTATGAATTTCGCGAGTTTACGACAATTAATACTTTTATAAAACTATTTTTATAAAAGTTACTATTCATGACAGAAAGTTATATTTTGTAAACCATCATAAAATTATAGAACTTTCAAAAACGAAAGAACGTCCTCGAAAGAATCGATAAAAACGAGCTAAGACGAATAAAAAACCACATTTACGGAGTTTTAACGACAACAAATACGATTTAAAATAAAAGTCACGTCTGATGTGAACAGTAAAAAGTTACTGTTCACAGCAGGGGAGTCAAAATAGTTGAAAAATTGTCAAATTATGATAACTCGTCTTAATACGAAAATATGGGCATAAGAAACGCAGACACGGATTAGAAACTGTGAAAGTTATGAAGAGTATTTAACCAAAAGTATGTTTATAAACATTTTAATTTTTATAAACATGTTTTCATTTAAACCATTAGTTGGTGATTGAGCTATATAGAATATTATGTGGTTATCAAAGTACTATATTACTAGGGAGTTTCATAATGAGCCGTCTATCAGATGCGTATCGTACAAGTTGTTGGTTTTACGATTTAAAGTGTTCCTAAACCTTCCTCGAACTCATGTCATGACCACTTATATTAAGATAGCCCGAACGATATTACGATGTAACTATATAATATTATATTCAAGTTACTATACTCGTGTACTCTATTGGGACCTATGATAAATATAAGGGTTTGTGCATTCGACTTTTACTTGACGCTTTTATCTGCGGATAAATTTGGATTATCTGAACTCAAGGTGAGTTTTAAATAAGCCGCCCACATTTTTTTACGATTTCAATTATTTTATAAATATGGGGTGGAGAAACATCTTTGTTTTATAAATTGGAACGCAGTATTGGATTACATGTTTGCCTAAGGTAGCGATAACCAGCCCAAATTTATTAAAGCCCATTATCATGAACTTCAGAAGTGCATAGAGAGTTGGGAATTACAATTATTTGAGTCGCGAATGTTAATTAATAGAATCTATTCGGGAACGCCTCTGCCGTTTCGGGTGATTAGCATCACCGGAACGAACGTTATAGCATGTCGGAATATAGTATGTTTTCAGGTTTGAGAACAACATCAAATTCGGGGATGAAATTGCAGAATATATAGTTATAATTGCCAAGTAGAAAAGAACCGTAGAGGTCTCTTCTGTTTCATGAGCATAGTGAAAAAGTAAAATCTAGTTGTAAGTGATATCAGGCACTGTGATGCAATAAATATCACTAAAAAGTCGTATTATGGTCCTCTGGCATATTATGGCAATATTCTCAAACCTAAGAAATTTCACTCCACCACCAACAATATTTGTTGACAGTTAATTAAGGCCATGTTATTAGGAGATCATATAGGCATGTGTGGATGCCAGGGATGCATGGTTAAATTTTTGCGGATTGCACCTTAAAGATTATAGTGTGCATCATATTTGGGAAAATGTATTGTCACGTTTTGTAATATACAACAATAACAAGTAAAGCAATATGCTTTGTATTAAGTCTTTCAATTAAATCCAATGTATCATTTTCAAACGACTTTTTGTGACTTACTTATATTATCTTGTGCTATGATCTTGAAGTAACACGCCCCGGACCCTTATTCCGCTGCGACCCAATTTTGGGGGTTTACATCCCCCTCACCATAGCACCCATCTCAAATATCTCTTTTCAACACACCTCAAACTCATCACAGGCCAGGTCTGGTTAGTAGAGCCAAAAATAATGGTTTCCCATCCACATAGACCTGTACTAAGATGATATCCCTGGAATTCTTCTTAATGAAAAGAGTTTTGTCTATAGTACCTCTTCTGTAATTATGCTTTAACAAAAAAGTAGACAATCTTGCATACCAGGCCCTTGGTGCTTGATGAAGACCATACAAAGCTTTCACAACTCTGTACACATGTTTAGGGTAGAAAGGAACTTTCAAACCCTGTTGGTTTAAGTAACATATACTTCTTCGATCAATTGTCCCATAGAGAACGGCACTCTTGAAAGTCCATTTGAATATACCATAAAACCCATGTATTTAGGCAAATGCTAAATAATCTGATAGCTGCAATTCGACCACCAGGTAGCAAACACCTATCATAGTCAATGCCCTCCCTTGCCTATGACCTTGAGCCACCAACCTTGCTTTAATCTGAACTACTATAAAAAATAAACCTCTGGGCAGTCTCTAGTTTATTCTTAAGAATCCATTTGGTCCCAATACAGTTTTCCCCTTATGGCAGAAGGCACAAGCATCCACACATCCTGAATTAACAAACTTTGCAATCTATCTCCTTTGCAAACTTCTCTACCCAATCAGGATCATTAAGTGCTTGAGCAACACTGCTTGGTTCAAGTTGGGATAGAAAACAAGCAAACAGACAATGGAGATAGTCTGTGTGATTGTTCCTTTGTTGATCATGAACATAGCCTGCAAGAGCACTCTCTCCAAACTTGGACTTCTTCAAAGTGCCCCTTGTCAGAACTGGTGGAAGTTATTTCCCCCAATAATTCTGTGAGATAGGAGGTGAACAAGTAAGGCACCCATTCTTGTGGGAACAGGGATCAACAGCTTTATGGAAGTGATAAATTGTGCGGAACCACCAAAGTCACATCATATTGTTGATTCAGAGAAAATGCCAGTAGTAGGTATGATGGTGAATGCCCACCATCGCTGAAGATGATGGGGGGGAAGGGGGGGACATGTAGATAACAAGGGTTAGAAGGGAGAGGTAAAATCTTGTAGAATTTTCACTTTACCCAATGAGTAGACCAGGGAGGAAGTGAGTTTCATCAGCATAACAACGAGGTTCAACCACAGAAGAAGATGTAGTAGAAGGAACAGCAGAACCACCAGCAGGCTGATTAATACTACCAGCAGGAATGCTAGTAGTAGGAACACCACTACCAGTAGGAACCGTATCAGCTGTGTTCCAAGTATCCTTTGCTGTAGAATTGGCTTCATATGCTTGTCTTTGAAGCCTAGCAAGTTCCTCTGCATAGGACCTGAAGTACAGGCTCCACTAGTGTCAGAAGCAGATGAAACCTTGGACCTAGGAAAGGTGATAGCAGAGGAAAAGAAGAACAACACTCACTTGTTCATCACAACTCTGAATCTGAGTCATCGTGTGTACCTGCATGAGTGTTAGTATCTTGAGTACCTGCAGGTTAAAAGATTGTAAACGCGTATAACCTAAAGAATACATTCAAATAGTCAAGGTCAAAGTACCACTCATTATGCCCAGACCCTGAAACATTTAAGGATTATCATTCCAAAATATCTCAGATTCAGTTGTTTCTACTATCTTTTTGTGTGGATCAATTGTAGACTCAATAAGATTTACAATGAAGCAGAAAACCCAACAAGAAAAACCTCATCACTTTAGCTTCAAATTTACCCAAGTGATCACTAGTTCTTAAGTATGGTCACATGACACCAGAAAAGGTTTAAGTTGACTAATGTTTGGAACTTTCCTAGATAAAAAAGTTCATGAGGGTGTTTTAGTATGTTGGGCCTATGTTACCAAAACACTAGTTTATAACATAACAACAGTACTTAACTTGCTTCAGTCCCAAAAGATTGGTAGGTAACTTAGAGTCTCAGCAAGCATAGTCTTGCTGCCTCTATAAGAGTGTTCTATTCTTTCTTTCAGCAACCCCATTTTGTTGTGTGGTTCTGGGCAACACTATAAATCCCTTTTTAATGCTCCTTATACCACAGAGTTGAATTAAGTTAGAATTTTTAAACTCTGTCCCATTGTCACACCTAAAGCCTTAAACCTTTTGTAGTTAGCTGTTTTTCAACAAATGTAAGAAATCCCTAAGTGATAGTAAAAAGTCTCATCCTTAAGTCCCAAAATAAAACCCAGCTAAACCTGCTAAAGTGCATCCTGAACCACCAAGGGAAATAGTGTTTGTGATCATGCTTCTGATGTGAATTAGGACCTAAAAAGGTCCATAGAAGTAACAAGAGGAGGCTCAAAATGGTGCTAGCTGCAGTGAATGGCCTTGTAAGAGCCTTGTGTTTGTCTTTCCGTTGTTGCGGCAACACAGTTGTTGTTCAGTTAGTTGAAGAGTTTGGAAGGAAGCCCATTGACTAATCCATGTTTTGCCAGCTTGTTCATGTTTTTGAAGTTCACATGAGCCATCCTTCTAAGTCCATATTGTGGACTCATCTACAGATGCTTTTGTTTGCCAACAATACCCTTGATTTCTTTTTCTGAATGGATGTCAGTCAAATTGAAGCAGTATAGATTGTGTCTCCTTGGAACTCTGAGAACAACCTGACTTGAATCAGGTAGTTGAAACTCCTTGGAGAGTACAAGGACCACTCATGTATCTGTAAATGGAACTTTGTTCTTTGTATCAACAATTCGTGACACAGAGAACAAATTAAATATCTGAAGCTCGGTTGCACATAATAAACATTTCAAAATTGAAGTTGAAGTCCTACTGGTGTGCCTTTTTGAGTGATTTTGACCATCTCCACCTTGCCAACAGTAGACAGGTCCCACCATATAATCTTCACAAAGTCAGCCAATTTCTCCTTATTACCTGTCATGCTTCTGGAACAACCACTATCAACAATACCTAAATCTTTATTTGTATGAGGATTTGTCCTACAATATACAACATAATGTACAACATTAGTATACAATGGGAACCCAAGACGAGAACTGACTTGGGCCCTGCCTATGTGAGGATCAAAATAGGAAAACCCTGTAATTGTTGAGATCTCAACCATTGTTTCTCTGGTATCCCCAAAGCATATATGGCCTGTTACTTGTTGCCAAGAACAACCTGCTGAGGTCTTAACATCAGTTCCCCATCTTCTCCCATCCATATCCATTTGGTTATATGAACCATGCCTACTAAACTGTTGAAAATAAGGGCTTCTTGGTCTGGTCATAGGTCTAGTAGCAGGTTTATGCCAACCAGCAGGAATTGGCGTACCAGCAGAAACAGATGGTTATGTCAATTCCTAACTTACCAGCTGGAACATAGGCTTGGTCTAGTAACAAATGAAGGGTGAAGTGTTCTACATGGATTATTTCCACACAGGTGCATTTATTCAAGTCTTCAAACTGATTCTCATAAGAAGTCACAATCTCGAATCAAAGTGAAATATTACTATCCACAAACAAAACATTTTGTTAGAATCCAAAAGACTTGTTGGTGTTTAGTTTTACACATATAAAATATGTTTTTTGACCCATTCCTATGGAACATAAATTCCTATAGTTTTTAACATTCTGCGCTAAAGAAGAAAAACTAGGACTTGGAGTGACATTGGATGGTCCTTGGTCATCAGTCTTGTGTAAATTCTTCAAATCAACTGAACTAGAGGCTGAGGCTAAGGGTTCATGAGGTATTGGAGCAGTGAGGATCTTAGGGACCACTTGAAAACACGAGGATGGCAAAGCAGTGGGTCTCTGAGGTCTGAAGACTCTTGTCAGCTGTTATCACAAGGATGAAAAAGTCATGTAATACATAGATAAGTTTTCAGAAAATTATTGGACTTTGAACCATAGGGTAACTGTGTACATCAATGTCAGTCTTGTTGTGAAGGAGGCAGAATGGTTTCCTGTTATTTTTCCTGGAACAGCATGCCAACCACCAGCTTTGACAAATCCAACATAGAGAGGTTTTACTATAGCATCCTTAAGCACATGAGTCAAAGAATACTAGGTGGCAGAGAGATCAACACCTCATCCTGTATCCAAAAGTGTCTCCCATATCCTAAACCAAATTTTGATCTAGTGATGGACCTGGCGCTATTGATGTCAGTTTGTTCAGGTTTATGGGAAGAATTCTCTCCAATTTGTCACACCTTCGCCTCAAGACTCCTCAAGTTTGACCTTGTTATTCTATTATCACTTTTAGCCGTTCATTCATTTTTCAGTATATGTTATCAAGTAATGTGTTGTTGCCTAGGTCTGCAGACAAGATTCCTAACGTTTCCACTTCTAAAGCTAACTGATTATTTAGTACCAAGACTTCAGATTTCTAAGTTTTGAAGTGAACTTTTGTAATGGCGTGTACTTGGATAAACACACTTTATATGCACTCTAGATTATCAAATCCTTTTTAAATGTTCTGTATACTTATTAATACACACCAAAATGTGTACAGATTGTACAGAGGGGATAACCCCAATAAATGCAAAATGAGTATCAGCATCAGCGCGCATCACTAAAGGGGAACAAAAACACCATCACACCAATCCCAGCAGCAACAGAAACACCATCAGAACCATACGCATCAGCAACAAACACACCATGCCGAAAAAAGTACCATCGTACAAACTTCATCATGAGCATTAAAAAACAACATCATGAATAACAGCAACATCCCCATACGAGCTATCATTCCCATAGACTTTTTAGAAGCACCTTTTCCTCCCATCTCTACACTTTCGTGGTTTGACCAATTGGAGCGATTAAATCAACTAAACCAAAGGCCGTTTGGTTCTTCTGTTTATATCCATTTCTCTGATCTTAAATTGAGAATACCTTGTCTTGTGAATCCACATCAATTCCCTGTACCACTATCTTGCAAATGTCCCTACTCTGAACAATGATAGCACTGACCTTCTGTTTATCAAACTGGTAGCATCTTTATTAATTAATAACGTGAAATTTTTACCAGCCTTCTTTTCACATCATTGAAACGAACAGAAATCATTGCCATCTGCATTTGTTTCAAGTTCATCCAAATCCAACTTGCCAATTGTGGTCAAAGTCATTCATAAAGGTGTATCTGTTGTGGTGGATCACTTTCAGCAACACAAGAGATGAAGAACATTTTCAAGAACATTGCTTCGAAGCATCACAGAGGAAGAAGTAGTGGGAATAGCTACAGAAGAAGGTTGACAAATGGAATAGCGAGTTTGTACCACTTGGAATTTGTCAAGCATACTAATAGGAGCGATTGGTTGAAGGTGAGCAGCATGAACACTTGAAAACATAGCTGTATCCACCCTTCCACATCAATCTGCAAGTAGTCCCAGAGCTGGTGTATACAAAACATCCAAAGTCTTAATAAACAAGACCGACCCTTTGTTATTAAAGGGGTTGATTGCCACCTTTGGACCAAGAAGAAGGAGAGCCTCGTAATGAAACTCATGTTTGCAGTCCATCATTATTGGGTCCCTTGGCTTGCATTTGTTAATTTGACCCAGGACCTTCTGGAAACTAATCGTATCCCTTGTGCAAACCCTCGGATTCAGATATCTTAAAGAGTCCGCAAACTCCTGCTTGTGCAATTGACTTCTCATTTTCGTCTTTACGCTTCATTCGCTCCAAATCGGCTACTTACTGCCAACCAGCTATGCCTTAAGCAAATCATCAATATGTATGAAAGTCAGACCATGTGATCCACTGGAATAGAGTGGAAGTATAATAGATCTAGCTTTATGTTTTCACTCGTTGAACATAATTTGATCTTCCAAATGTGACAGAGGAAGAAATCAATATGTTGCCTCAAGGATCTTGCCAGACTTTTTCTGTTGTTTTCCCATAGAAGAACAATGTTCCACAAGATAGAGGATCACTGTACCTTATCCATATGTCCATCTTCATTGCGCCACGTTTTCATCACTCGTCCTTCTTAAAAAAGGAAAATTGGCAATTACTACCTGCTGGAAACATGGTTGAATAATAATGCTGGAAGAGGCTGAGTAACTTGAGAGGGTTGTGCGGAGTGGGAAGTTAGTGACACAAATACAGGTTATATTAGTTGCCGACAGAAAATACTGCTCTATTGTATATTTTGGGATAGGAGAATGAAGATTCTGAAGGATATTGTCCAGTAAACGGTGGAATGGGAAACGGTGAAGTCATTGTAAAGGTTTAGGAGGTAAGAACAGTAATTAAAAAAAAAAAATTCGTTCAACAGAGACTCACTCCAGCTCTGATATACCCTATTTGGTCAAGCCCTAATAGACTTTTAAGCCTGTGATGAATATAGAGCACAAATGTAATCAAAAGTAAACTAAGAGAGAACTCTAACAAACACAAACTATTTGTTCCGCGGAAAATAAACAATTAGTGCTAAAGAAGAATTACTAAAAACAAGAGCTTTTGATCCTCTATGGATCATTTCTAATAAACACAAAAACTGTTGTCTTTGATTGGTTCAATCTTCTGGTGAAAGCCAAACCGTGGGAGGTGGTTTCAATTTATAGATATGAAACCCTAACCTAATCTCCAGAGAATTACGTTGTTGCATGAGATCGCTATCAACTAACTTGCTCATTTCTAACCGTCACGTAGGAGACTATAACTGGGAGTCAAGTACGTTACACAACCATACAAAAATAAAAGCCAACCATTAACTATAAACCTGCCAGTATGAACTAACCACTCAGCAGCCCTATCGTCCCAAGCCTCAGCTCCTACTGCTCGCTACCTACCCGAGCCACGCTCTCTTTCCCACAACCCAACCTCCGACACACCCACCCCCCAATAAACTATCCCGAAAAAACCTAACAAATCTCGCTCCCACCAAAAAACCCAAACGACAACCCCCATATACCTATATATAACATCTAAACAAAGGACCCCAACAAGCACACTTGCCACAAGAAAGTCATTAATATAGACAACAATTGACCCCAGTAACACCCCCTACAACTCAACCCACACAAAAACCACTAAACCCCAAATCTAACCACACATAAAACGTTCTAGTAATTTTCCCTTTTACCCACCCTGTTACAATTAATGGTTAAAATCCCATATGGGTCATTGGGACCACTATTTATCAAGCATATCAAGAGTAAGAATCCTTTTTTTCAAAGTTTTTTTTGGTCTAAAAAGAGGGTTTTTACGATTCCTTATAAATTGCCTTATACACTGTTTTTTACAAAACAGTTCCAATAAGTTCTGTATAATTAGACTTTTTAAACTGCTTTTTTTGTGTGGCTCTTGTGTCTTTCATAGTCTGTAAATGTATTAGAGTCAAACTCCTTTGGGTTGCCTTGTGTTTTTCTAAACTGTCATTTTTTTGTAGATTTTTGTCAAAACTGTCTCTTTTTAAATCACATTTATCAGATGTTAATTGTTGTTTTTAGTTTATAAAAATTTGCAAACAAGCTCACTTAGAGCTATGCTCTATCTGTTTTAGTTGATATGTCAGTTTTGGAGCTCATTTGCCCATCTATTAATAAGCTGGCTATATTGAGCGATTGTAATTCCGATGAACAATAGTGCCGGGCTGGTGCAAAACAGCACCCTTTGTGAGTCCTTTTTATTGCTTATGTATTAATCCTAATTCTGTAGATTATAGGGCAAATACAAAAAAGACAAGAGCCCCTCTTTAATATCCTAAACAGCAAAAGCCTTAATACACCCACTGAGATTTGTCAATAAAAAATAGCCAAAAGATGGGACCCCTTTGACGTTTTTTGTTGTGTATTTGCTATTTAGCTTAAACTTAGGTTGAAATAATTTTCTGTCTTTTTACTGTCTATTTAATTATCTTAATTTTGTTCTGTTCGCCAGCTTATTATGATTAGGGCCAAACTATTTAAGCTTATTTAATTTATTTGCTTGCTTATTGTGCTAAAAAAAATGCACCAGATTAGTTTTTTTTTTCCTTTCCTTAGTGTAAAAACAAATATGTTAAATTTTAGTGCTTATTTCCACTTGTTTAGGAATGCTTTGTAGGATTAGAATTGAATATTAAGTGTAGTTTTAGAGTGCCGTAAGCGATTAATAGGTCTTGGTTAGGGCTTATCTCAATTTTTTTAAAACATATTGGTTTAAGCTTAAAGTGAAAAGTCAAAAAGTTTCTAAGTCTAAACATGTCATAAAAGATCTGTCTTTTCTATCTAATACGCTATTCAAAAAAAATAAATTAAAATGCTTATTTCCTTGTGCTTAATAAGTTTGTGTTAAAAGAATAAAAAAAAGTTTTAACCAAAAGAGAGGGGCCAGACTCGAGACCTGCACCCTCCCTTTTAAACACACACAGCACACTTAACACTGCGTCTTCATTAGGCTCAGGTCCAGACAAGGTTTGTTTTATTAAGACGGTTAATCCCAAATCAGCCTTTAATCCATCAGCCCTTTTGGGCATTAATACAGGGCTATTTATTAAAGTGGTTATTCCAGTTTTTAGATTTATCAAGTGATCTTATATAGTTGTAACTTATGTTTTTATAAAATTTTATCAGAATATTTTATAATGGTTTGATATTTTGTTTTTATTTTCTTCTAAACAAGTTTTTTTAATTATAATAAATTAAAGTAAAAAACAAAAAATATTTTTCTTTTTTACGAAAATTTTATATTATCAGTCCTTCACTTATGAAAGAAAGAAAATCTTTCGTATGGGTGTCGTATCTTGCAAAATTTTACTTTTTAAAGAAGCGGGTTTTCGACCGCCGTTTTTGTCTTCCTCATTTTTGAGCTCGATTTAGCACTTGATTGTAGTCTAGTCTTTTTTTATTCTATATTATTAGTCACATAGAGTAGATTGAAGTAAAAAAACTTGTAGGGTTTAATTTTTAAGAATTAGGTTTTTGACCCCTTGTTCGGGCCCTTGCTCTCGTGTTTGTAGTTTTGTATTTCATAATTTTATTAGGTTTTTCCTTAATCGTTTTTGGCGTATTAGTTAGATAATTTAACTTCTCATCCCCTTAATATAATCATTAATAGATTCATTCAAATCGAACTTTCCGACTGAAACCGATTTTCAAGTCCAGCCTGATGGGATAAACGCCTTGGAATACTATCATGCTCACGTCGTTTTAGTTGATTGGTTCTATCTTTTAAACTTTTCAAGGGCCACTTTGAATTTTTTTTGGGTTATATAAGAATAGTTAAATTTAAAAAATTTATTATTTATTCACCTACAAAAGAAGCTGTCATAGCCCGTCATTGCTGTTATGATGAGATTTCCGCACTTTGATACTTGGATTGCTGGATGGACGGTAGTCGGTTATGACAACCTTAGATTTTTTTAGAATATTTGTTTTGTGTATTTTGTTTAACACCAATTAAAATTCTTAGATATTCCTATGTCTTATCCTACCCTTTGAAAGAATTATGTTCTTTAGCCTGCTCGAGTTAAGGAAAGAGCAATCACATGTGTCTCGTCTATGGATTTGGCCGAGCATGTGTGGTTTTGTCACCTTTTCTGGATCAGTGGTATCAGAAAGAATCAATCACCTGTTTAAACCTGTGTGTGTCACCCATGTTACCTTTAAGAGCTGTTTAGACCCTAATTCAAACCGGTGCAGATTTGTGTACTTTTCAAGCTTATGATAGATACATGCTATGACAGTGCAGTTGAGTGATTACCTCAAAAATGAAACACTTAGACTAGTATGATGAGTTGAAGTGATTGTTGATCCCCTTTTCGTGAGGGTGTTCGCTTTTGATGGATACTATCGATAATAAATTATGAATTCATTTCACTGAGTTTAATTATTAACATTTATTATTTTAAAAAATAAATCTAACAGGTTCATTGAGGTGCAATAAAGTCAAGTGTACCAGATACTGTATTCTCATGGTGTGTGGGGTGGGGGGGGTGGGTGTGGTCATTTAAGACGTCATAAAAATTCGTCATTAATTCACTATATTTTTTTTTACAGTCTCGTGCGCGTTTACTTTTAATTCTTATGCCACATAATTTAAATCTGTAAGCAAAAAAGTATCCATTTAACGTAATAAAACTAGAAATATGGAATTTTTTTAATACACTATTTGTCCTGACATGAATAGTGTGTAGGTTCGTTTTTAATCAAACATTTTGGCAAAATGTTTATAATCATATATATAAAATTTAATACGATTTTTAAAATTATAAATATATTTTACAAGACGATTGACGCTATTATACGATTAAACAAAAATACAAACTATACAAACATTTGTTTTGTATTTTCGAAATATAATTAGTGACCTTTGTAATATTTTATGATTTTAAAAGTATAACGAAAGAAAATTACTATCGCAATAAAATACATTAAGTGCATACCCCGTGAGCCCAATATACCTAATCTAAACAATTTTAAAACTACAAGTATCACTTAGTATTTACCATCATCAAATATCAAGAGCATAAATCCTTTGTCCTTTCTCTCCCCTAAATATCTGCAAGAACAAAGACCACCAATATGGACACCAAAATCATGTCAAGGACTTCCTAGTAACACAATACACTTGTAGCTACCAAATTCCAACAATATTCCGCCTTTCACCTTCCTAAACATACGACGTCGCCGCGTCTCCAAAGTTTCATTGGACTTTGTTACTAAATAGTAACTTTGGACTATTTTATTTGGTATGTTATAAGATATTGTATACCAGTCTATTCAAGCATACTTTAATATTGACTTATCCAAAAAAGTTACACACTCCTTTGTCTTTCCTCTCTATCCATACACGCTCAAACAACATCAACAAACAAGACCATTAAGTTTTATTTAACAACCATTCAAGTGTGCAAGTATTAATTAAGGTGTTGGGCTTTGGAAAGCTTGGGTAAATTATCTAGCAAATGGTTAAACAAGAAAGTTAAGGTCTTCTATGAAAAATTGTGGTTTATACAATGGTTGTGAGCCGCGTCTAGGATTTGAGAGTGACAGACGAACTCTTTTATTTTCCCGCTTTAGCTCCCGTATAGCTTTGTAATCCTTTTTTTTTTGTCCTATTATCGATTAATTCCATCATTTGATTTGATTTACGTAAATATTGTAAATGTGTGAATAAATCGACTGAAACATGCGGCTTAGGGACTAAACAAATCACAATTAATACCCGGATATAGGCAAACACCGCCCAACACCTTACACAATTCACACAAAAATTATCTAAAAATGTACCTACCCGCTCGGATATTTAACGCAAAATATTATCGGTCGTATTATGGGCCCGAACACATAACCTAAATATTGGGGTCCTGAGAAATATGAAAAATTTGGATTTTTATATTAGATGAAATGTCCGAAAGTTTTGTTCCGTATACTGGCGTTTTGTATATAAAATGGGGGACTATTTAACTCCCAATAACGAAGAAACTGGGAGCTGATCGAAATATACACATCTAGTAGAAAATGTGGTCATTTGAATTAAATATGAAATCTGTCAGGTATAAATAATTATTGAAATTTTTTTCACTTTCGTGACCGTTTCGGCATTCCGCGAAACACAAAAGTTGTTCGGCGGTTAGATTAACGTTTTAACATAAAAATCTCTTTTTGGGTCAAGTCGTGTGAAAAGTGAGAGATATAACGTGTCAAAATTTTAAAGTCAAAACTTCTGTATTTTAATAAATATATTATAAATAATAGTTTCAGCATGATTCTCGTAACGGCATTTTGTTATTTTCTGACGAGTTTTCAGATCTCTGGCTAAAACTAAAAAGTTTTCGGAATTTTGTTTCGCATAAATTTGCATTAGAACCCGAGTCGAAAGAAAGTTGATATAAGTGGGTCGATTATTGGTCGGGTCATGACTTAGAAAATAAATTATATGTAATAAAAAGTGTCAAACGGTAAAAGTCAATAAGAACATTAGGTATAACGATAATCGAACTATGAAGGTATTTCGATTTATAAAATAATATCGAAAAATATATTATCGAAAGTATTTACTTTTGATACCGTTGGTCAATACTAAAAATGTGAAATATTATATATTTGGATGGAAAATAATATAAATATAGAAAAATACTAAGTGTTAAGGGATTTAGAACGCGCAAGGTGGATTTCCTCATCACATATAAAGTATGTATGTCATATATAAATATATTATATGTTTTCCGCGAAACGCGTACGCATCGTTGTCTCGTATATTGTACGTATTGTAAACGACGACAAAATTATAGTTCGTGATCGAGATCGTTGGCTGGCTTCGTTTTATTCGGTTTATTTGATCGTGATCGTTGATCAAGGTGAGTTCATAGCCCCATCTTTTCTTTTTTAATGGTTTTCTATGAAACAGTTTTCCGGGGTTGAGAATACGTGCACGTTTTAACTACATAAACTTATTGATTTCTATAACGTAAGCATTACATGGTTATTTTTTACTAAAGCTTGATTTGGTATTTACAGCATGATTTGAGATCGTGAATACCTATATTTGAAACCGTTGAATTTTAGACAAGATTGTTTTTACTACGGACACAAATGTTAACAAAGTGTCAATCTATCCAGATTACTGCCTTAATATTATTGCTAAGTTACATTATAGGCCGATGAAGTCCCTACTTAACACGAACCGTTCATTGCTAATGAAGTAACGCGAGTTGGTGTGGATAGATCTATCGTGAACAGACAATCCCCACCTTTTCCCTTGGTCACTAGTTTTGATCAAGCGCATTTAACATTAGAGGTGTCCGGTGTTGGCAACATCCTATATTCCGATTGGTAGGCAAAATCTAGTTAATGCTTCGGGGTGATGACTTAGTGCAATCATACTGTTATATTTTTAGACATGGTAATGTGTTTCCCTTGTCAACCTTACTTGTTTTGGACTTCCGGAATTACTTACTATTCACCATTACTTCGTATCTTGTGGTCCACTACTGAACATTACTAGTTGGTATTAAATACTACTTGGATTTCGGAAATAAACTTTTAAATGGTTTTAACTCCCAGTAGTCTATCATATAGGTGGAAAAGATGTGCTTAAATATATTTTCAATACTGACTTTTACTTAACGGAGTAGTGAGAAGTGGTGTGTGTTGTGTCACCAACATTATTGATGACAGTTTAAGCATGTATATTCAGTTACTAAAATTTGCTAGATGGCATAGGGGACAATTGAGTCCAACCATTTACGCGACTTTACTTTATTCCCTTTTGATGATATCGAAATTTGGCATAGTTTGTAAATTCCACTAGTTATTTTACCATTCGACTCCGAGTTGGAACACTCTTCTTATGCTTTTGAATCGCATATTTTGTTTAGTAATCCGTCATTTTGAAGTCTTCCAGTTGATTGGAGTACGACAATTAACTTGTCACCTCATACGTGTCACCTTGGAGCACCTACCTTTAGAACACGACTTTTTACGTTCATTTTGTTGATTGAATAATTCTTTACGTTCATTTTCTTTGACTGCTTCTGCGTTCGTTCAGATATTCTTTATACTTGTTATGACCTATCCCTTTAGAAACAATCTTGATGTCAACCTATAAACCATTTTTTTTGTCACCCTATGAGCTACTTCACGTTTACTTTATTGACTATTTCATTTCGTCATAAAACTATTTGATACATTTCATACATCACACTATTATGACAAAAATGAGCATCGCATTTGTCAAGAAACAATTTTCTATTTGCATCAAGTTTTGTGTGAGTATTCATAAAACGCGTTTACTTCTGGAAATCGAATCAGTAACCGTAGCAACTAAGCAGACCTTCACTCCACCTTACTATATAAAGTCGACATCATCAAAAAAAAAAGAAGTTACAACTGACACGTTAAGCTGAAGGGAACAAATAAGCCCACTAGGAGCCGAGCCTTGGTCGCAACAATAAATATTAAACCAACATCACAAATCTTGAAACACCCAAGTTAAATCAATTTAGAAGGGAAATGCAAACGAGTTACCAAGCGTGGTAACGAAATTATCGAAAGGCATAAATAAAAATAACAAAAAGATTTATTGCCACAACATCCATTTATTATCTTAGAAATAAGATTACATAAGAACATAAAGGAAATACAAGTTTTATTACAACCCTCCCATAATATCTATTCCTTCCAAAAGAGATCTACGCCGATTGCAAGAACGATGAGGGGCACGAGAATTGCTAGAATAAAGGCCAAATACTGAAATCCTTCTTCGTATGGGAAGTAGGCAAGATAAATGCCGAGTGCTATCGCGGTCGCCATCGCCAAGATCGTGATGATGTGCAACATTTTTGAGGATTGGATAAGAGAAAATGTAAGTGAAAGATTAAGTGTTGTATGGAGAAATGGAGGAGAAAATTTTGTATAAAAAGGGGGAAAGTAACCGTTGGGGGTTACTGTTCACCGACCGTTGGGGCACTGTTCATATAAAAAAAATAATAATAATAATAATTATCTACACCTCTTCATCAACATTATTCCGGAAGAAATATCCGCATCTTTTTCTCCGAACCCGTACCTTCCTCAAGTGCCGCAACTTGAGCCTTGAGGACAAGGCTCTTCTAACCGGAGGAGACTGTAACATTTCGTATTTTCAGGTCATTTTATGACGTCATTTATTTCGTCATTATTTCACTATTTATTTTTTTAGTCTCGTGCACGTTTACTTTTAAATTTTTATCACATAATTAAATCGCGTAAGCTAAAAATTTTCATTTAACGAATAAAACTGGAGAAATATGACTTTATACACTATTTCCTGACATGAATAGTGTTGGTTCGTTTTTAATAAAAAAAAATTTGGCGAAACATTTTAGAATCATTTATATAATATTTATATGAGTTTTAAATTTATAAATATTATTTTACAAGACGATTGACCTACTTATACGATAATATTATACAAACGATAAAAAAATTATTTATTTTTTTCTTTTCGAAAGTAATAATTGACTTTTTATATTTTATTTTTATTGGTTACGTAACACGTTTACGTTTCGCAAATTAAATACATTTAGGCATACCCGAGAGCACCAATACAAAAAAAAAAAAAAAAAAAAAAAAAAAAAAAAAAAAAAAAAAAAAAAAAAAAAAAAAAAAAAAAAAATTTTTTTTTTTTTTTAAAAAAAAAAAAAATTTTTTTTTTAAAAAAAAAAAAAAAAAATTTTTTTAAAAAAAAAAAAAAAAAAAAAAAAAAAAAAAAAAAAAAAATTTTTTTTATAAAAAAAAAAAAAAAAAAAAAAAAAAAAATTTTTTTTTTTTAAAAAAAAAATTTAAATCGTAAAGCGTTTACATTTCGCAATTTAATTCATTTAGGCATACCCGAAAGCACCAATACATAGCTCTCTATATTATACATCAAGTATTTTCTCCACAATATATTAAGACACAAATTTTTTTTTGCTTCTTTTCTCCCATAAATCACGACAACCCCAAGGACCATAGGACACCAATTCATTTTTTTAAACACTTCCTAGCTACTAGTACTCTTGATCTAAATTGCCAACATCTTTCCAACATATTCCATGTTTCCTTCTTGATGTATTTGACTTGGACTCTCCAATAGTATTCTTGACTAGCTTTTGGTATAAAGACATGCATTACTAGTAAAGATAAAACACACTTCTCATTTCAATAATAAAAAAAAACTTCATTCATCTCTTTGTTCTCTCCTACATACTCACGTCCCATATTATACCACAAGACCAAATCATAACTTTTTATTTTAGTAAGCATACATGTGATAATGGGTATTATCTAAGGTATTTGAAAGAGTTTTGGAAGCTTGGGTAATCATTTTAGCAAAGGGTTATATACAAGAAGAAGCTAGCATTTTTTTTAAGAAATTTGGGTTTGGTTTGGTTTGTTTGGGTGTGAGCCGCGGCTAGGAACAAAAGGGACGAGACGGGTGCATTTTATTTTTCCGACTTTGCTCCGTATATCTTTGTGAGCCTTCCTTTTATTATTATTTCGATTGTTTCGTTCATTGATTCGATTTTTTATATATGTGATGAAATCGATTGGAACTTGCGGCGTTAGTATATTGTGATATTGATATTAAAGTAGGATTAGAATGAAATTATAAGGTATATTGGATGCATTTTTGATGAGTTTTTGGGTCGAAAACTAGTTTTAACGCATTTTGTATCGGGTCGTTTTGACCAGAAAACAGTACCTATGTTTCGGGGTTCGAGATTTTTAAAAGTTGGATTTTTGTTTATGAAATATAATAAAGCTTTCCTAGACGGACGTTTTGATATAAAATGGGACTTCTAACTCCCAATAACGAAGAAACTGGAGCTAGATCGATATATACACTTTAGTAGAAAATGGGTCATTTTTAGTATATATTAAATCTGACAAGTTTAGTAATTTGACGTTTTGAGCACTTTCGAGTCCGTTTCGGCCTTCCGGCGAAACACGAAAGTTGTTCGGAATGACGTTTTGCATAAGATCTCTTTTTGGTCAAATTCGTAAAATTGTAATATAACGGGTCAAAATCGAAAGTCAAACTTCTGTATTTTTATAAAAATATATATAGTTTCAGCAGATTCTCGTAAGGGCATTTTGGTCATTTTCTGTCGAGTTTCAGGTTCGGCTAAAATTAAAAGTTGTCGGAATAATCGTTTCGGCGTTAATTTGCTTTAGAACCCGGGGTCGTGAAAAGGTGATTTTGTGGGTCGGTTTTGGTGGGTCAACTTAGAAAATTAATGTATTTTTATTAAAAAAAAGTTCAAGTTAAGTCAAAAGGACATTAGTAAACGTTAACGAACTATGAAGGTGATTTCGATTTATAAAATAATATCGAATAATATATTATCGTAAGTAATTACTTTTGAGGCCGTTGGTCGATTCTAAAAATGAAATAGTATATGATTGGATGGAAAATAGTATATATATAATTATATAAGTGTTTAAGGTTTAGAACGCGCAATGGGATTTCTCATCACAATATAAGTTGTGTATTGCATTATATAAATATATATATGTTTTCGTCGTAACGATGTACGCATCGTTGCTCGTATTTTCGTAGTTTTGTCAATCGAGCGACGTAATTAAATAGGTCGTGTATCAGATATTATGCTTCGTTTGTGATTTATTTGGCTTATTCAATCGTGATCGTTGATCAAGGTGAGTTCATAGTCTCGCATTTCAATCTTTTCAATGTTTTATAAACCCGCGAGGGGAATACATGCTCGTTTACAAATTGTTTATTTTTATACAATACAATTACTTTCAAACTTGTGGTCCTAGGCCGTTCCACCTTTTCTCTTTTAATGGTTTTCATAAACTGTTTTCGGGGTGAGAATACGTGCTCGTTTTCACTACACTAAACATATTGATTTCTATCAGTGATGCTGTTACCTAACCTTTTTTTACTAAAGCTTGATTTGTTACTACATGATTTGAGATCGTTGAATACCTATATTTGAAGCCGTGAATTTTTGAATTACATTGCTTGTTTTACTATTGGACACAAGTGTTTTTCTAAGTGTTTTCAAAGTGTTTACAAAGTGTATGCTATCCAGATTACTGATATGAATATATTGCTTAAGTTACCTTATTGCGTGAAGTCCCTACTTTTATCATGAATCGTTTAGTTGCTATTGTAGTAAGCGCGAGTTTGTAGTGGATAGATTATCCGTGACTGACAATTCCCCACCTTTCCTTGGTTCACTAGTTTGATCAAGTGCATTTAACATTAAGATTGGTGGTCTGGGTGTTGGCAAGCATCTTATTCCGATTGGGGACAAATATCTAGTTAAGGCTTCTGGGGTCATGAGCTTGTGGCAATTACTACAAAGTGGTGGGACATGATGATTGTGTTTCTCTTGTCTACCTTACCTATTTTGGGACTTTGGAATACGTACATAGTTGCGTATATTTGTTTTTGGACTTCGGAATAGTATTAGTTCACCAATTACCTAAGTCTTGTGGTCCACTTTTTAAATATTCTGATTTAATGAATTACTACTCGGGATTTTCGGATGGATTTCGGAAATAACACTTTTAAATGTTGTAACGCTACTTTTCTTCTGAAATATTTCTTAAACTATTTCAATACTACTTTTTACTTAAACCTATGAATTCACCAACATTATTGTTGACGTTTTTGCGTGTATTTTCTCAGGTTATTATTCTGCTAGCTGAGCATTGGGAGCATTCGTGTCGCGCGGATATAATTTTTTTTTGAAGGCTTAATAACTTGTATACCATTCGACAAACGTTTTAAAATAAACAAAATGTTTCTATTGCATTATAAATGGGATCCTTTGTAAACTCTGATTTTAATATAACGAATGTGAAATTTATCTTAAAACGTCTCTTTTGAGGTCGTTTTCCGTGACTTGTGTTTTGTGCCCTGAAGTCGCACCCCAATGTTACTATTCCGCTGTCGTCCGATTTTGGGGGTGTGACATATATATCGTAAGCTCATAAGCCTATGTTAAGTGTTTGGATTAGCTTATATTTAATGAGTTGAAAACTTCAAATGTTTGGTTTAGTTTAAAGTGGTAAATGACTATAAGACACATGAGTTGAAAAATATTAATGTTAAATTAAGTATAATTTAAGGTAAATTTATAATTTATAATGCAACATGTTATATAAGCCCAATCACACTTAAAAAGCCACACTTTTGTAGCTTATCAAAACCCCCTTATACAAGCTCATATAAGCTTAGCTAAACACTTAGTTTGGGCTTATATTTGACACATATGAGCTCATAAGCCCATCATATAAGCTT